>VZQC01010078.1:956942-968804 GCA_009823505.1 Rhizomys pruinosus
TAGAATGGACATTTTTACTATATTAACTTCTCCAATCCATGAGCATGGGAGGTCTTTCCATCTTCTGATGTCTTCTTCAATCTCCTTCAGGAGCTTATAATTTTTGTTGTATAGATCTTTGGGTTTTGGGGTAGATTTGTTCCTAGGTATTTTATTGTTTTTGAGACTATTGTGATTGGGAAAATCTCCTTGTATTCCTTCTTCAGTTGCTTGTTGTTGGTGTAAAGAAAGGCTACTGATTTTTCTAGGTTGATTTTGTATCCTGCCACTTTACTGAAACTCAATAGTTTCTAGAAGTTTTCTGGTGGAGTTTTTAGCATCCTTTAGGTAAACTATCATATTGTCCACAAGGGGTAGTTTAATTCCTCTTTTCCAATTAGTATTCCCTTAATTTCCTTTTCTTGCCTTATTGCCCTAGCCAGTGCTTTAAGCACTACATTGAAGAGGAGTGGCAACAAGGGGCAACCTTGTTGGGTTCCTACCTTTATGGGGAATCCTTCTAACTTTTCTCTATTTAGGATGATGCTGGCTGTGGGTCTCTTATATATGGCTTTGATTATGTTGAGGAATGACCCTTCCAGTCCAATTCCCTCTAGTACTTTAATCATGAAGGGATACTGGATTTCATCAAAGGCTTTTTCTGCATCTATTGAGATGATTGTGTGGTTTTTGTCCTTCAGTCCATTTATGTGTTTTATGATATTTACTGATATATGTTGAACCATCCCTGCATCTCTGGTATGAATCCAACTTGATCATGGTGAATGATCTTTTTGATGTGGGTCTATATATGGTTTGCAAGTATTTTGTTGAGAATTTTTGCATCTGAGTTCATTAATGAGGTGGGTCTGTAGTTCTCTTTTTTGGTTGCATCCTTGCCTGGGTTGGGTATTAGAGTGATGCACGCTTCATAGAAGGAATTTGGGAGCTTTCCCTCTGCTTGTATCCTTCTGAACAGTTTGAGTAATAATGTTTGTAAGTCCTCTTTAAATGTTTTATGGAATTCTGCTGTGAAACCATCCAGACCTGGGCTTTTTTTAGTTGTCAAGTCTCTTATTACATTTTCAATTTCTTCATATATTATGGGTCTGTTTAAGCTGTCAGTCTCTTCTTGGTTGAGCTTTGGTGCTTCCCTGGATTTCAGATATTCATCCATTTCTTCTATGTTTTCAAACTTATTTCTTCTATGTTTTCAAACTTAGTAGAGTATAGGTTTTTGAAGTATTCCCATATGATTGTCTGGATCTTTTCATTATCTGTTGTGCTGTTTCCCCTTTCTTCATGGATTCTATTGATTTGGAGTTGTTCCTTCTTTCTTTTGGTTAACTGAGCTAGAGGTCTGTCTAGTTTATTCTCTCAAAGAACCAACTTTTGGATTCACTGATTTTTGTATTGTTTTCTTTGTTTCTCTTTCATTGATTTCTGCTCTAATTTTTGTTATTTCTTCCTGTCTGTTATATTTAGAATTTATTTGTTGTTGTCTTTCAAGTGTTTTTAGCTGCAGTGTTAGCTCCTTTATCTGTGCTTTCTCTTTTTTTTAATGTGGGCACCCAGGGCTATAAATTTCCCTCTTAGGACTGCTTTTAAAGTGTCCCCTAGGTTTTGTTGTGTTGTACTGTCATTTTCATTTAGTTCTAGGAATGCTTTTATTTCTTTATTTCCTCTTTGTCCCATTCATTATTCAGGAGTGTGTTGTTTAGTCTCCATGTGTTCATGTAGGTAGTAGGGCTTATCCTGGTGTTGATATCGAGCTTTATTACACTATGGTCTGATAGAATGCATGAAATTATTTCAATTTTTTGTATTTTGAGGTTTTTTTTTCTGTGTTCAAGTATGTGGTCAATTTTGGAGAATGTTCTGTGGGGTGCTGAGTAGAAAATATATTCTTTGGTGCTTGGGTGGAATATTCGGAAGATGTCTGTGAGGTCCATTTCCTGTATTGTATTGTTCAGTTCAGATGTCTCTCTGTTTATTCTTTGTGCAGTTGACT
The DNA here is from genome assembly GCA_009823505.1 of Rhizomys pruinosus. NCBI lineage: Eukaryota > Metazoa > Chordata > Mammalia > Rodentia > Spalacidae > Rhizomys > Rhizomys pruinosus. The sequence continues at coordinate 958,933 of VZQC01010078.1, forward strand.
CAGTGGGGCATTGAAGTCTCCTATTATGAATGTGCTGGGGTTATTCTGTGCTTTGATGTCCTATAGAGTTGTATTTATAAAGATAAGTGCATCGGATTTAGCCCTGTCTGCCATCTCCCTTCATTCTGTACCTGATTTTTTTTTTTTTTTGCTGTTTATACTGGCTTTCTGTCTCTCAGATTCATTCATCTTGTTGACATGTTAAAGACTTTGCTTTGCCTTTTCCTTTTTTTTTTTTTTTTTTGGTGTTTTTCAAGACAGGGTCTCCCTGTAGCCCCAGCAGTCCTGGAACTCACTCTGTAGACCAGGCCGGCCTTGAACTCACAAAGATCCGTCTGCCTCTGCCTCCCAAATGCTAGGATTAAAGGCGTGCGCCACCACGCCCAGCTGTCTTTTCCTTAAAATGTTCCTTCTTCTGTTTTATCGTTCAGATCTCAATCTAATTCTCAAGAGATTTTCCTGGAGTTCTTAGGTCCCTTTAAAGACAGAAACAGGCAGGTGTCTTTGAGGTCAAGGCCGGCCTAGTCTACACTGCAAGGTTCAAGGCCAGCTGGGGCTCCAAGGAGATCCTAGTTTAAAAACAGAAACAAAAACACCTATGTATTTTGTTTGTTTTAATACTATAAAACATTGTAACATAGAAATTTTACTTTGGGGGTTATTTTAGGGCTGAATTTTCTTCTGTGTAAATTTTAGAAGGTTGCTTTTTAATTGGAGGTCATTGTGTATCTCGGCCCCTCTCCTTGGGGGTCGGGACTGGAGGTGCAGTGAGGCTGTTTAGGAGACTGACTGAAAAGCAGGACACAGGGGATGCAGAGCTCTGTGAAGCTTACAGCAATCTTTATACAGTTTCTTAGACAATCTTTTATTTCTTGTTTAGTTAAACTTTAACATACCCTGTCCTTGATAATTGTGATTTCAGAATTTTAAGTATTGGAATCGCTCTTGTTCCCTCTCAGGAAAAAAAGATAGCAATAGAATAGCTTCATTCTTTTTCCATGAATCGTCTAAAATGGTTTATTTTCAGTAACTATGTTTATTGTTTTTTTGTTTTTTTTTTCATTTTCCCATGATGTTTTGATCATGTACAAAGGGATAAAAGAAAGAACAGGAGCTATCATACTTTTTTTTTTCTTTTGGTCTTTTCGAGACAGGGTCTCCCTGTAGCCCCAGCTGTCCTGGAATTTGCTCTGTAGACCAGGCTGGCCTTGAACTCACAAAGATCCACCTGCCTCTGCCTTCCAAGTGGTAGGATTAAAGGCGGACACCATGGGGCTGGAGAGATAGCCTAGCGGTTAAGAGCACTGACTGCTCTTGCAGAGGACCCAGGTTCGATCCCCAGCACCCACATGGCGACTAAGAACCGTCTGTAACTTCAATTCCAGAACTCCAGTTCCAGGGGAATCCGGGACCCTCTTCTGCCCTCCGCGGCATTGCACGCCACCGGTGCACAAACCTACATACAGACAGTACATTCATACACATACAAAAGTAAAATAAAATTTTAAAAAATTAAAAAAAAAAAAGGCGTGCACCACCACGCCCGGCTCATACATTTTTTAAGAACACAGAGGTTAATGAGCATAGTGGACATACCTATAATACTCTCAGCACTCAGGAGGAACTCAGGAGAATTGCACATTACAGGCAAGCCTGAGCTACACAACAAAACTCTGTTTCCCCTAACCCATGACCCCCCAAATAAAAGGATTTAATGTGAGATTTCAACTAATATTTATATATTATTCAAGTTCTCAATTTTTTCTGAATGTTGATAAAACATTTTCTGAATGTTCTTGTGTTACTGAATGATGGATACTAGTGCACAAAGTGCACTTGTTAGAAGTAGCTCCTGCTTTTCTGGAGAACTCTCCATGGGGATCTTTCAGTTTCTGTCAAACTCTCCATGGGGATCTTTCAGTTTCTGTCACTCATGTGTTCTAGTGGCCTCGTCAGCTTGCTGCCTACTCTCCACAGCTGTAGCTAATTAAGCAACTTAAAATTCAAGAGGGCACTAAAACGATTACCTCAAGATTGATATACTAACATAAAATAATATATAACTAATTATAGTGCTATATAAATAGAAACTATAAAAGCTTTCTCTTTGTATTTATTTTACTCTTATTTCACAGGCTAGTTAAATCATTCAGGGAATCATTTAAAAGATAATCCCAAACTATCAATTAAGATTGAATTTAATTTTTTGTCTACCTTTTTAATTGCAAATGCTTTTGTCTTTTTAAGTAAATGCTATACATGATTATGCTAGTAACTTAGTGGGATCAGGAAATAATAGGCAAGAAAAGAGGTAAGATTAAATTCTTGAGGGGTATTGGTTCTTGAATTCCAGTTGGTGATACAAGTCTGTGTGTGTGTGTGTGTGTGTGTGTTTGTGTGTGTGTGTGTGTGTGTGTTTGTGTGTGTGTGTGTGTGTGTGTGTTTTGTGTGTATGTGTTTAAGTCTGAACCCAAGACCTCACACATATCAGAAAGTGTTCTACCACTCAACTATACACTCCACCCTACAATTTAAAGTTTTGTCATATTTTTATTGTAACTCTAAAATATTTTTTCTTCTTTTACTAGATGATTAAGAAAGCCATTAATAATGTCAGAAGAATGACATCTCATCCAACTCTTCCTTACTGTAAGTTGACAATGATTCTTCTTTATCTGTGCATCTATTTTTGGTAAGTTGTATGAGGACTGTATGGGAATATTTTAGTTTCAATTGAAATACAGACTTTATTCTTCTTTGTGGGTTCTCTTTTGGAGGTGGTTGCAGGGGTTAGGGGGGTGGTCCAGTTAGGTCTTCCTATAGGCCTAGCTGACTGTGTAGACCAGTCTGGCCTTGATCTCAGGGAGATCCACCTGCCTCTGCCTCTCCATGTCACCATGCCTAGCTTACTGTTTGTTTTTTTCGTCTTTTTGAGACAGGGTCTCCCTGTAGTCCCAGCTGTCCTGGAACTCACTCTGTAGACCAGGCTGGCCTTGAACTCACAAAGATCCGCCTGCCTCTGCCTCCCAAGTGCTAGGATTAAAGACGTGCGCCACCACGCCCGGCAGCTTTTTTTTAATTTTGTGAGCATCATACATAAATATAGTCCTCACATCATTTCCATTCATTTGCCCTCAACTCCTCCCACATTCCCCTTCTACTCCCTCTCAATTTCCTGTCCTTTCCTCTTGGGCTTAGATAACCTCTGGAAGCTGGTCCTTGGAGAAGATGATTCCTCCTCCCTCAGCATCCATTGACTGCCTGCAGCTCTTCATCTTGAGTTTTGACCCCTTGACATTTTCCATATCCGCCTTAGTATGTTGGCTGGTTTTGTTATTCTTCTTTGTTATGCTCATCTTCTTAGGGTATCATACTCTGGAGAATTCATTAGTGCAACCTCCCTATCATGTCTAAAATACATTAACTAGCAGCAGGTGTCTTTTATCTCTGGCTCTTATAGCAGGTGTCTTGTATCTCTGGTTCTTACATTATTTGTGCCCATGATGTTCCATGATGTTTCCTGAGCCTTAAATGTAAAGTTGCACTGAAGATGTATCACTGAGGGCTGGGCACCTCACAGACCAATCTGTGTAAGTTCATAATGGTGTCCATCTGTTGCAAAAAGAAGCTCCTTTCATGAATGGTGAGAAGTACACTCGTCTGTAAATATAAAGGTGCATATTTAGAATATAAGTCAGAAATTACTTTGATCTTAGAGATGTAGCAGAAGTGTGCTTTCTCTAGGATCTGTGTCATCATCGCCAACCTTGTGTACTTGAGATGTTTATAGTACAATGAGTTCCCTCCCACTGAGCATGCCTTAACTTCAATTAGCTAGCTATTGATTAGTCCCAAGATAAAAATACCACCATTGCACCAATAGAGATTATTTGCTGGACTGATCATTGTTATGGTTTATAGACTTTAGAGCTAGGTTGTACCACTGACTTGGCAGCTTGCATAGTATCTTCTGATACTGATACTGTAAGAGTTAGTCCAGGGAGGAGGCTTTCAGGTCAGTTCCAGCTCAGTTCCAGCTCAGTTGCTCCAAATTCTATGTCTGAAGTATGTTGTGTCTTCATCAATAAGGTCTTACCTTCCAGTTCTGGGAGGGAATAAGGGCTGTTGGTATAGCCTGTCTTATTTTAGTAGTCTCTTGGTCTACTCTTCCTGGCACTGTGATTTTTTTTTCAGTGCAGAGGATCAAACCCAGCAAGTGCTTTACTATACTGACCCAGATCCCAGGCTCCAAAGAACACATTCTTACTGACCTTGTGCAAATACCTATATGTCTTGAAAATAAGCATACCCAAGAACAACTTCCAAATTCTGGACAAGTCAGAAAGGAAAAATAACATTGGATTCTCCTGAAGCTAGAGTTCCAGGTTACTGTAAGTCAACTATCCTGCTTTGCTAGGAACCAAACTTTTATTCTCTATAAGAGAGTCATCTCTCCAGCTCTATAAAATTTTTAGTATTAGATATTCTTACTTGCTCCCAGAGTATGATAGTAAAGTTATCAGAAAGTAGTACCTTTGAGATACATTTCCATGATCTTGAAAATAGAACACTTTGAAATTGTATTTGCTTACAAAAGCTTTCAGGAAAGCATCAGAGTAAGATAATTAACCATCTGTTAATGACAAAAAAATTCAGCCTCACCAGAAGAGGTGCCTACCTTTGGGAGGCAGAGGCAGGCAGATCTCTGTGAGATGGAGGCTAGCCTGAACTACATAGTGAGTTATAATCCAGACAGTGCTACAGGGAGAACCTGTCTCAAAAAAAAAAAAAAAAAAGATTCAACCTGGCTGTGGCTAAAAATATGACAGTTCATATTTTTAATATTTAGGAAAAATGAACCTTGTCAATATTAAATAAAGGTGGGGTTTTTTTGTCTAACAACTATGTAATGTGACCTTCAACTTTTATTTCATAGTAATAGACAGCTATTGTTACTAAAAGTAGGAGTGAGAATTATAGTAAGCACATACTAAATTCCTAGGAATTTCATAGAATTTCTAGAATACTTGTAATAACATTATACTCATGCAAATATAATCTAAGAATATGAAGCATCATTTTTATTTGATAACATTTTCATGCAATATAACATCAAGCCGGACATGGTGGCACACGCTTTTAATCCTAGCACTCGGGAGGCAGAGGCAGGCGGATCTTTGTGAGTTCAAGGACAGCCTGGACTACAGAGTGAGTTCCAGGCCAGCTGGGGCTACAGGGAGACCCTGTCTTGAAAAGACCAAAAAATTAATTAATTAATTAATTAATTAATTAAAAAAATTTTTAAATGTTGCTGTCTCTCTTCTAACAAGAGTAGTATCTGCTATGACTCATACTTTTACCTTCAAAAAAAAAAAACATTCACTCTTTCCCCACCTGCACAAGTGGTTCTCTTGGTATTTGGGGTAGTGTGAAATCCTAACTTTTAGTCATTTTATTTTCTAATGAAAACTGAGAAATAGATAATTGTGTACCTCACACTGGCATTTTATAGAGTGCCAGATTTATAAATACATCCATTCATAATTTGTAGAGATAAATTTTTTTCTCACAGGAACATGTCAGTAGTAAAATCTTTCATTGTGGCTCAGAATATATTTACTAACAAATGCAACATTTTAATAAGAAGCCAAAACTAAAGAAGCCTATTTTCAGTAATTAATGTTTTCAGTGCTTTCGCCTTATTTTATAAATGATTGTTCATATTTTTCATTATTTAATTTCATTTAATGAAACTATAAGGATTAAGTTGCCAGAGACATTAAAAATTTTTATTTAAATATTTTTATTAATTTGAGAATTTTATTAAATGTATTTTGATCATATTCAGATCCCCTACCTTTATCTGCCTCTCTTACTATTCCCCACCCAATTTCATGTCTTCTATTTTTTTTTTTTAATTTTTATTTATTTTTCGCTATGTGTATGAATGTACTGTCTGCATGCAGGTCTGTGCACCCGTGTCGTGCAATGCCGCGGAGGTCAGAAGAGGGTCTCGGATTCCCCTAGAACTGGAGTTCTCCTAGAATTGGAGTTTCAGATGGTTCTCGGTCGTCTCTCCAGCCCATCTTTTATTTTTTTTTAAGACCTATCAAGTCTTAATTTGTGTCCCCTAATGCCTTTTGAAATGGACCCTGGAGCCTGGTCAATATACTCAGCATCACACACTTAAAGAAAACTGACTGTCCCTCTCCCAGGAGCTGTCAGTGGCCAATCATTCCTCAGCTATGGTTGTGGCTTCTTACCCACCTCCCCTCCTCTGTATTGTGAATTTGTCTGGCTTGAGCTGACACAAGTCTTGTGTGTGCTGTCAAAGTTGCTGTGAGTTCACCTGCCTGGAAAACACAGTCTCCTTGTACTCATCCACCACTTCCAACTCTTAAAATCTTTGTGCCACCTCTTCCACAATGATCTCTGAGCATTGGGAGGCAAGGTTTTGATACAGGTGTCCCATTCAATGCTAAGCACTGTGCAGTCTCTTATTCTCTGCTTGTAGACGACTTGTGGATGTCTGTGTTAATCACCATCTAAGCACTGTTCAGTCTCTTATTCTCTGCTTGTAGACAACTTGTGGGTGTCTGTGTTAATCACCATCTACTACATAAGGAAGCTTCTCTCATGAGAGTTGGTAGATGCATTCATCTGTGGGTATAACAATAAGTCATTAGGAGTTGGTTTAATATTATGTCCATTTAGCAGAATAACAGGAGTAGGTTCTCCCCTATGGCCTGTGATTTGTCTAGCCAAGATTCCTAGGCCTGATACCAGTGCCAAGTTTGGGCTCCATCTTGTGAAGTGGACTTTAAATCCAATCAGAAGCTGGTTGGTTAGTTACAACATTCATGCCACTATTGAACTAGTGTGCATATCTTGTTCAGCTAGTTGTTACTATAGCTCCCAGAATTCCCAGCTGAACCAGATGATGACTTTTCTCTTCCAGTAGAATGGATTGCACCTTCCAGCTCTATAAAAGCTAGCCAGTAGAGATGAAGTTTTGAGACCAGTACCTTCTTGATTTTTCCTTGCTTATTCTGACACATATGTAGTTTCTTCTGCAATAAGGGTTTTACTGTTAGGTTCTGACAGGTAACCAAGAGCAAGGACAATAGTCAGTATTGCTTGAGCGTCTATGGGACTCTTAATCAACAGCTTCAAAGTAGGGAGTCTATTCCTAGCATTGGGCTTTTTATTTGGTAGCCTATGGTATCTAATAGGGGCATTGTCCTGAAAAACTCTTAAAAGTAGGTATAAAATGAAACATGAGTAGCTGACATTAACTTATTTTTCTTGGTGACAGACTTGTGTTTTGTTTTGTTTTGTTTTGTTTTGTTTTGTTTTGTTTTGTTTTGTTTTGTTTTGTTTGAGACATGTTCTCCCTGTAGTCCCAGCTGGCCTGGAACTTACTATGCAGACCAGGCTGGCCTTGAACTCACAGAGATATGCCTGCCTCTGCTTCCCAAGTGCTGGAATTAAAGGAGTGTCTACCATATCTAGCAAACTTTGTAAATTAGGATTGTTGACAAGTAAGCTCAGGTAATATAAAAGTTGAGGATCATGTTATATTAATGTTGATGACTCCAAAAGTCATATTTATAATTAATCTAACAAACTTGAATTAGCTTTTATTTTTTGTTTTTCCTTTTAATAATCTTTATTTATTCTTTGACAATTTCATATATTTTTACAATGTGTTACTAATATACCTCTATCATTATATCATTACCTCCCTCCAACTCTCCCTAGGGCTGTTGATCCTGTCTCTGTCCAATTTCATGTCCTCCTTTTTATTATCTCCAGGAGTCCAGTTAGTGCTGCCCATGTGTGCATGGGTATGTGGCCATCTACTGCAGCATGGGCACTCTGCCAGTGGAGATAAAGATTTCCACAATGGGTTAAGAAACAAATTTTCTCAAAATTCTTAAAATAAATACGTAATTTTTGTTGTTGTCTTATGCAGATCTAACAGGAGCTCAAGATGGGAGTGTCAGAATGTTCGAATGGGGCCATTCTCAACAAATAACCTGTTTTCGATCTGGTGGCAATTCAAGAATTACAAGAATGAGATTTAACTATCAGGGAAATAAGGTACTATGGAAAATTAAATGGTAAAAAATATTGATGGTTTATAAAATCACTATTAGGGATTTTGAAGAGAATTAAATGGGCTAATAGTAAAGTATTAATTCATATGAATTATTTTAATTCTCAAAGGACATTAAGTTCATTTGATTCTTATAGGTATATAAGATATATATAAATTAATTTAAATGTTCATTAAGGACCAAATGTTTTCTCCCCTTTTTTGTTTGTTTGTTTTCTGGTTAATAAATGACTGTTTCTTTAGCTCCTTGACTCTACTCAAAGTCCAATCTAGTACCCAGCAGCAAGTTCAATTTTGGAGCTTGTTAGATTGACTGAATCCCATCTGCATTTGTAATTTGTGCACCTATTAAAGTTGTGAGAAGCAGTGCTCTGGAATATCAGATCACCAAACTATGGACTAGGCACTTGTCTTGTATGGAAAGTTTTGTTTCCTCACAGTGACTCCATTATTGTTTTCTTTTAGTGTTTCCTACTACAACAGCAGCATTAGGGACGAAGACCATGTGGAGGGCAAGCACTTACCTTACAGAACCATTTAAAGAAAAGCTTGCTGAGCTACTCTAGACCAGTCCTTTACTGCCCTCATGTCTCATATTGCTGCTTTCCCAATTGCTTGTCTGTAGCACTTTAAACAATGATTAAAAAGCAAATCAGCCTGCTCTTTGTCTTCAGGATCATGCTGCACTAAAAAGTTACACAGATCCTAGATAATAGGACATCTAGTACATCTTGCCTTGTCCTTCCCCAGAATTTCCTTTCCCCCTTTCTGTGCTCACAAAGTTCAGATTTCAAGCCACTTCAGATTTCAGATTACAAGTACTCCTCTAGTGTAATAGTCTATATAAATGTTAAGACAAAACAAGTAATAACCCCCCCCCCAAAAATCTGAAACTCTTCTGGTCATAAGCATTTCAGACAAGAAATATCCAGCCTGTTCTGTCAGTTGTGTTCCCCATAAACATTCTTTTATGTGTTCAGGCTTTTCATTTAGTTGTCAGTGTTCTGTTGCTTCTAGCTAGTCAGTGTATCAGTCCTTAGTCCCTTTAATATGTTAAGGTGATATAACAAACACCATAATTAAGTAGCTACAAAATAGTATCCTTTTTGGGGGGAGGGGAGACCTTCAGGGTATCTCATACTGAATTCTTCAATTTGATACTCAAACCCTTCTTCAATCTGACTTATTTTCAACACTAACAGTTAGTATAGTTTTATGTAGTCTGTTTTAAAGAACTACAAGCTATACTTGATTGCCTCCTTAGGTATCTTGATAAACACTCAGTTTACTGTTCATTCACTTGAAACTTGATGAAACCAAATAGTGTACAACCTAAGTGTGCTCTAGAGAAGCACCCCGAGTAAGTGGTTGAAAAGATTCACTCTGTCCCAATAATGCTAGTCAGTTGGATTATGAATTACAAATAGATTTGGGTAGTCAAAAGGCTGAACATTCCAGAAAAACTAAGGCAATAAGAATAAATTACCTGTAAGGAGTACTTCTTGAAAGATTCAGAAAAATAAGCTGCTTTAATTTGTAAAAAGTATAGTTCTCAAAATTGGGGTTCAGTGAACATAAATAGTTTTGGTACATGCCTTTAATTTCAGCACTCAGAAAGCAGAGACAGGCAGATTCCTGTGACTTCCAGGTCAGCTAGTTAGGGCTACATGGTTAGACCCCTTCTCAAGGAAAGAAAAGGAGAGATGAGGGGAGGGGAGGAAAGAGGAAGTGAGGGGGAGGGGAGGGGAGAGGA
>VZQC01010078.1:969444-1074010 GCA_009823505.1 Rhizomys pruinosus
GGCATGGAAAAAATTAATCTAATATTATTTATTAATTATTTGAGAATGTCATACAATGTAGTTTGATCATATTTATCCCCACCTCCTCCCAGGTCCAACCCTATCTCCTAACTCCCCCAACTTTGCATCCTCCATGTTATTATTTTTATTGAGAACTTTATGAACATATAATATGTTTCAGTCAAATCTACCCATGTTTCCCTCCCTTCCAATTCTGCCCTATACCTCTCACCACTATTATCCAATTTCATGCATCTTTTTTTGTATTTTTGAGACAGGGTCTCCCTGTAGCCCCAGCTGGCCTGGAACTTGCTATGTAGATCAGGCTGGTCTTGAACTCACTACTCTAAGTTTCTAGTTTGGGTGAAGGGCAGGCAGCTTAGCAGAGTGGGGAGACATCATCAGGGATCTAGAGTTTTCTGTTTATTTGTGGCTGAAACTAATCTGACTCAAAGCACCTTTGAAAATGAACCATTAGATTTTACTTTTTACATCAGTAGTTCAAGTTCATCCTCAACTACATAGCAAGTTTGAAGCCAGCCTGGGAAGGGAGATATTGCAACCACACCTTCCTGGGTCAATCAGCTTAATACCTGATTCTTTAAATTTTTTTTTATTTATTTCTGTATGTGTATGAATGTACTGTATGCATGCAGGTTTGTGCACCCGTGTCGTGCAATGCCGCGGAGGTCAGAAGAGGGCGTCGGATTCCCCTGGAACTGGAGTTCTCCTGGAATTGGAGTTTCAGACGGTTCTCAGCCGCCATGTGGGTGCTGGGGATCGAACCCCGGTCCTCTGTAAGAGCAGTCGGCGCTCTTAACCACTAGGCCATCTCTCCAGCCCCAATACCTGATTCTATATAGATAATAAGTCATAGAATAAGGTAATCTCACTGGAAATGAAAAATTATCTAAGACAGCTCAATATAGTGATAAATGCTATAATCCCACCCCATAATCTCTGTTCTAGGGAGGTAAAGGCCGAAGGACCAGGAATTCAGGACAGCTTGGTCCACAGGTAACCCTGCTTCAGGAACAAGTAAACAAAAACTGCCATCTGACTTCACGGGAGTCAATGGGAAGAAATTCAGGTCTCAGCACTGCTCTGTGCAAGACCATGGGTCCATTCTTCTCCTCTGAAAGAACTGGGGAAGCTCTAGAAAGGGACTGTCCCAGAAAAGGACCCATAGCTGTGACAGTCCTGAAGCACAGAGTCCCAAAGGAGAACCCTGGGTGTCAGGATGGCCAGGCCATTCAAAATTGTGAGAAACAAGTCTTTTTTTTTTTTGGTCTTTTTGAGACAAGGTCTCTCTGGAACTCTGGCTGTCCTGGAACTCACTCTGTAGACCAGGCTGGCCTTGAACTCACAGAGGTCCACCTGCCTCTGCCTCCCAAGTGCTAGGATTAAAGGCGTGCGTCACCATGCCCAGCTAAGTCTTTATTTATTTTTTTTTTTTTGGAACAAGTCTTTTAAAGGGTGAATATCCAAGTATTTTTCCTGAGGGGCCAGGCACTGAGTTAAAACTGTCTTGCCTGCAGTCTTAGCCGTCTACACTGCCAACACCCATCCTGATGTTCTTCCAAAGGCTGAGGCAAGATATTTTTCTTGACCATTTAAAGAACTATTTATAGAGCATACAAAAAAATAACTGGAATGGTCTGAAGATAATATTGGGATTGCTGGACCTAAGGCCTTTTCTTTCCTTTTGTTTTATTTTCTGTTTTTTTTTTGACACAGGGTCTCACATAATAGAGCAAGTTAGCATGGCACTCACTATGTAGCCAAGCTGTCCTGGAACTCATAGCAGTCTGCTTTCCTTAGCCTCCCAAATACTGGGATTATGGTCATCTTCTTTGTATGTTTCTGAAAGTCCTTTTTTTCTTGTCTTTTTTTCAAAATGAACTCATATATATAAAACATCTTATAGCTTAATAGTTCATCATTTTGGGGGTAGTTGTAAGGACTATATTGACAATGCTGTAAATTAATTAAATGAGTATCTTATGTTGGCACCAAAGGCTTTCTTAAAGCTGTATCTACATACTGTTCTGAAATAGATCTATGCTTTAGTGAAGTGAAAAGTCAAACTGTCAATCAAATATTTAACAGTGAGAATGTGTGTCTCACACTAGGAGTAAGGCTAGATATATGCTTTTATTTACATAAACTTTTGAATTTTTCTTCTAAGTTTGGAATAGTTGATGCTGATGGATATTTGAGTTTGTACCAAACAAACTGGAAATGTTGTCCAATTACTGGGAGCATGCCTAAGCCATACCTGGTAAGCTAAATTCCTACATATATAAAATATGAATTTTATGTAAGAAAAAAAATAAAAATATGTTAGAAGCAAGAAATATTAAGATAAATAAACATGTCTAGTGTCATGACTCAGTCACTACTATAGGCTCCTATTATTATGTGAAAATTACTGAGTGAAGTTTGGAAAGTTAACATGTATAGAGCCAACATGATATCTCAGAGACCCATGCAACCTATAGGTTACTGGAGCCCTTTCTAACCTTACTAAGCTGCAAGTCAGGTTTATTTATTTTCCTGTACTTAGCCCTTATTAATGAAAAAAAATAGAACACCCTGTTGCTGATATTGTTGTCTTCTTTTCTTAGCAAGTATTTGTACATCTCTATTCAGAACTGTGCAGATTTGATGAAACTTCTGTCTTTAGAGAATAAAAAGTTGTATTTAATCTGTTCCTCAGTGAAGCCCTTTAATAGAACTAAACATAAGCAGTATATATCAGGAAGAAGTTATGCACAGTTAAATCTAGAATGCAGCATTGATGTAAATGGAAGCTAGGGAGGATTGTTTAGGATCACCTTGAAAGAATACTCACTCTCTTTTTTAGGCCAACAATGTGAGGTTGTATAGGTTTATGTCCCTAAGAACCTGCCCTTCTTTTTTAAATTGATGAAATGTATCATAAGTTTGATCAAGTGTTCTTAAGTACTATAAACTTTCTAATTTTATGACTTGGTAATTTTTTTATTATCTTTGAACAATTATTTCAAAGTGTAGGTATTTCTAAAAAAAATTGTGATGTTGAAGCTGGAGAGATGGCTTGTCAGTTAAGAGCACTGGCTGCTCTTGTAGAAGACCTGAGCTCAATTCACAGCATCCACATGATGACTAACAAACTGTCAATAACTCTAGTTCCAGGGGCTCCAACACCCTTTTCTGACCTCCTCAGGCACAGTACCACATGGGTATACCTACCTACATATAGGCAGTATACTCATACACATAAAATAAAAATAATGAATTTTTTAATATATGATGTGGTTTTAACAAAGATACTTAAATCTAAGATAATAGTAAATCCTGATTTCTTCTTGTAAGATAATTTTTTTCACTACTCCTAGGAAAATAGTGAAGTTCAATCTCCATGTTTTGTGTTTTTTGTTTGTTTGTTTGAAGTTTTAGTTAAATAAAAGTGAACAATTTTATAAAGGACCATGGCATACACAGCTTAAGTAAATGGTTCTGGACATGTTTGCCTGTCTACTGAGAGGGAGGGACAAAATAAACATAAAAGTTATCTGTATTACTTCAGCAGCTTTTCTAAAGTTTAGAAGATAAGAAGAAAAGATTTAAGAAAGACATAAAGTACATAATTTTTGAGTTGCATACCTACTTGTTTATAAATTTACTACCAACAGTAATATTTGTTGCTTATCCCCATTCCAGACTTGGCAATGTCATAACAAAACAGCCAATGATTTTGTCTTCGTTAGTTCCTCCTCTCTGATAGCTACAGCTGGTCTTTCAACTGACAATAGGTAAGAGATGATAGCTGGAACTCTATGTGGAAAGTGTTTTGTATAGAAAGCAATTTTTTTTTTACTGTTTTATGTCAGTAAGTCTCAATAATTAATGCTTTAGGTTTTTAGGGTTTTTTTTTTTCCATAAAAATTTGTTTCTTAAAACATTTTTAGTCACCTAAATATAAAGCTTGGGGAATTCTGGTATCATTTAAAGCAAAATCTATTCTTTCAGTATTTTTTTTCCTGTGCTTATTAATTGCTTTGTTTCTTTTTTTTTAATGCTTTTATTGATGAATTGTGTATTTCATTCAGTATCTTTCAGTCCAATTTAGACACAGTCCCCTCTCCCTGCCCCCACCCTACCCCTGTTCATGCCTTCTGCCATACATGTCTTGCATCTTTCTCTCAGTCTTTCCAAAGTTTTTCACTGCAGAAGCTCGTTGTTTTGGTCAGAGTTTAACTGTATCATTCAGTTCTTTAACCCAGTCCTTTTTTTAAAATTTTTATTTATTTTTGTATGTGTATGAATGTACTGTCTTCATGTAGGTTTGTGCACCCGTGTGGTGCAATGCCACGGAGGTCAGAAGAGGATGTCAGATTCCCCTGGAACTGGAGTTCTCCTGGAATTGGAGTTACAGACGGTTCTTAGCTGCCATGTGGGTGCTGGGGATCGAACCCGGCTCCTCTGCAAGAGCATTTGGTACTCTTAACCCCTAGGCTATCTCTCCAGCCCAACCCAGTCTTTATGTTGTTGTTTTTCCCTCTCCTTTGTATTGCTCCAACATATGCCTGTATAACCATCATACATGCATCAAAACTATGACCTCTGAGAATAAAGTGTATGTTAATTCCAAAATATGTTTAGAGATTCACATTTTCCCCCTTTAATTGTATATTACTCTAAAATATGAATATATACCTTCTACTCATATACAGTAATTATAGAGTCTGAAAATAAGTGGTAGGTTGATTCTAGAGCCCATTAAGAGATTTACATTATAAACAACACAGTTGCTTCCAGATAAAAAGAAATATAACAATCATGTTGTTCAGCTTGCCTTTCAACTGGGGATTTGGTGTTAGCATCCACAAATGACAGAAACCATTTGCCATTCACTTAGCGTAATGGCTTCGAGTTCCATCCATTTACCTGCAAAGTTCATGATGTCATCTTTCTTTTTTTTTTTTTTTAATTTTTCTCTGCTGTTTCTTCTTTCTTTTTATTTATCATATTTTATGTGTATGAGTGTACTGTCTGCATGTAGGTTGGTGCACCCATGTTTTGCAATGCCACGGAGGTCAGAAGAGGGCATCAGATTCCCCTGGAACTGGAGTTACAGACAGTTCTTAGCCGCCATATGGTTGCTGGGGATCGAACCCGGGTCCTCTGCAAGAGTAGTCAGTGCTCTTAACCGCTAGTCCACCTCTCCAGCCCAATGTCATCTTTCTTTACCACTGACTAGTACTCCATTGTGTAGATGTACCACATTTTTGTTATCCACTCCTCTGTCGAGAGGCCTTTGAGTTGATTTCAGCTCTTCACTGTTGTGAAAAGTGCTGCAATAGATGTGCATGTATCTTTGCTGTAGGATGAATCTTGTGGGTATATACCTGTAGGAAGCTTCCTTTGCCACAAGCATGTACAGCGTGGTCCTGGTAAAGGAAGGGGAGCACAGTGCCCACCTCTCAGACACTGTGGGGAACTGACCCCTTGGCGCAGAGGTCAGTCAGTTACTTCCATAACCCGACCTGAGAGGCATCTCCACCTCAGGCCCTTAGCCTGGGACAATGGAACGTTTCCCACTCTTGGCCATGGTTTCCCACCTGCCCAGAGACTGCTGGCCCCTGGACAGGAATTTCAGGCTGATGGCTGATGGCCTATCTTCAGCCTATGTCCACTCACAATTCACTTCACCACACCAGCTGTTCAGGTTGGTGGTTTAAAGGACCGCTGTCCAACCCACTAGTCACTCGAACAAAATTCAGGCCTATTTCGGCCTGTATGCATGCAAAAAATAACAGCCAGGAATTCTGTAATGATGGTAATGGAGAATTCGATTTATTGCCTGCTACAGCTGGCTTTTATAAGCAAAATGATGTCAGTTCCCAGAGCCAATCACAGACCCCCAGTTCCAAGCCACTGTATACTGCTGCTCCACTTAGCATCATGTGCCTGGGCCACAATGCTTGCTCCTTCTTGGGGTGGGGTCAGAGAAACCCCATGACTCTCACCCACATGGTACCCTGAAGGGTGCTAGCTGAGAACTAGCCCCCAACTCAAACTGGATTTTCCTACATATACCCAGGAGTGGTATGTGGTAGGCTCATTTTCTGTTTTTTAAGGGTTCTTCTCCACACTGCTTTCAATAATGGTTGTACAAGTTTACATTCCTACCAGCAGTGGATAAGTGTTCCCCTTTCCCCACAACCTCTCTAGCATTTGGTGTCTTTTGTTTTCTTGATCTTAGCCAGTCTTATCGGAATGAGATGATATCTGAGAGTGCTTTTAATTTGCATTTCCTTAATTATTAATGATGAACACTTTTTAAGATGTTTCTCAGCCATCTTTACTTCCTCACTGGTAAAGTCTCTGTTCAGCTCTTCACTCCATCTTTTGAGTAGGTCATTTGTTTTCTTCTTTGGGTTTGTTTGTTTGGTTTTTGGTCTTTCTGAGACAGGGTCTCCCTTTAGTCCCAGCTGGCCTGGAGCTCACCGTGTAGACCAGGCTGGTCTTAAACTCACAGGGATCTGCCTGCCTCTGCCTCCCAAGTGCAGGGATTACAGGTGTGCGCCACCATGCCCGGCTACTTCTTTGTTTTTTGAGTAGTCTATATATTCTCAATGTTAATGCTCTGTCCGATCTATCACTGATGAAGATTTCTTCCCACCTGTGGGTTTTCTCTTCACTTCCTTGATTGTTTTCTTAGCTGTACAGAAGCTTTTGAGTCTGATGAAGTCCCATTTGTCAACTGTTGACCTTATTTCCTGAGCAGCTGCTGTCTGATTTAGAAAGTCTTTTCCTATGCCTATGTCTTATAGGTTGCTGCCAACTTTTTCTTCTATCACCTTCAGGGTTTCAGGTTTCATGTTGAGATCTTTGATCCACTTGGAGTTGATTTTTGTACAGAGTGAGAGGTAGGGGTTTCATTTTGTTCTTCTACAAATGGTGATCCAGTTTTGCCAGCATCATTTGCTGAAGATGCTGTCCTTCCTCCATTGAGCTTTTTTTGCCCCTTTGTCAAATATGAGGTGGCTGAAATTGTATGAACTCAAGTTTGGATCTTCAGTTTTGTTCCACTGGTCAATGGGTCTGTTTTTGTGCCAGTACCAGGCTGTCTTTATGACTATAGCCTTGGAATACAGCTTGAAGTCTGCTACCATGTATTGCATTTTTCACTCAGGGTTGCTTTAGCTATTTGGGGCCTTTTGTTTTTTCATATGAATTTAAGGACTTTTTTTTTCCAAGTCTGTGAAGACACTCATGGGGATTTTGATTGGGATGTTCTAATGTTAGGTCTTTAGGAGAAAAAGATTTAGTTGTTGGTGAAATGAACATTTCTTTATATTATTTTCTATATAGTCAGAAAGCTTGAAACCAAAAAAAAGTTACTATCATTTATCAGTAATATTATTTTGTTACCTTGGCTAGTCTTTATCATGGCCTCATTATCATTTTCACAACAAGAAAACAGGTCAGTAGCCACCCCCTAACCTAGAAATCTAAGTTTTCAAGAAAATGTCTGCCTTCTTGCCCCATCAGAGCAACTGACCTCAGAGGTCAAGACACACTGAGGTTGTTGAACATTTTATATTATATGTAAGACCTCACTTTTTACCAGAAACTACTTTTAAAACTGTGGAATTTTGGAGCTATATTGACTAGGAATTCCATATATGTTGATGCCTCTGTAAAGCAGAATTTTTTGTGTCATTTGAATGCATCAGTCAGGGATTAGAAAAGAAAGTCAGTAAATATATAAAGCAATTTATATAATAGTCAGCCTTTTCAGTTACTATTATTTATAAGTATATGTTAATTAGACCTTAGTTTTGTAAGGTAGCAGTTTTTAAATTTTGTGTACGAATTAGTTATATATAAATTTTGTGGTTATTTTTTTGCTACTTTATAAATTTAACCTTCTTTTGAATAAGGGTCAAATGTAATATTTTATATTAGGTATATATTTATTGATTTTTTTTTACTTGATCAACTTTTGTATCATTCCAAAATTCACCTGTCTTTTTCCAGAAACATTTGTTTGTGGGATACTCTTGTAGCACCTGCCAATAGTTTGGTCCATGGTAAGTTTTGTAAACATTTTATTAATTGTAGAAGTAAAAAAATTCACAAACTTGGGTTATAGATATAGCTCAATTGGTAAAGTGCTTGTCTATCATGCACAAAGCCCTGGGTTTAACCTACAGCAGCACCTCATAAGCCAGACATGGTAATAGATACCTATAATCATAGCACTTGAGAAATGAAGGCAGAAGTATCAGAAGTTCAGTGTCATCCTTGGCTATATAGAGAACATTTGAGGCCAGCCTAGTCTACAAGAGACTGTGTTTCAAGAGAAATTCATAAAAATGATTTTGAAATTTTATGAATTTCTCTTGAAACATAGTCTCTTGTAGACTGTTTCAAAAAAATTCAAAAATGATTTCAAAATCATTTTTGTGAATTAACTATAAAGTTAATTTTGCCCATGATGGCAGAGTTTGAAGACAAATACACATTAATTCTTCCCTATACCTTGATAAGGAAAAATGGGAGATAATTTAAAAGCCATTTGTCGTGTGTGTGTGTGTGTATGTGCATGTATGTGTGTGTATGTACGGACATGCACATGAGCACCTGTGTTTATATAGTAGTCCATGCAGGCCTCTATGGAGGCTGGAAATTGAAGTTCACATTGGGTTATCTTCCTTAATCACATCTCCATCTTAGTTTTCTGAGACAGGGTCTCACTGAACCACTTAACCTGGAAATTGCAAGTTCAGCAACACTGGCTGGCTAGCAGGCCCCCAGCATCTTTCTGTCTCTGCCCTAGCAGCACAATTAAGGCACCCATCTCCACACCTAGCTTTTTATTTGGATGCTGAGAATCCAAAATCAGGTCCTCATGCTTGCACAGCAAGCACCTTAGCCAGTGAGCCATCTTCCTAGGCCCCACTTGCCTTTGCTTTTAGTCTACCAGCCATAGATCATCATTGCGAACATCAGGTACCAAGTTTTGTCCCCTCTGGTAACTCCTCAATATTACATTTGAAGCCCTTACAGTAACACAAGAAAAAAATAAAATAAAAGGTATATAGATTAGGAGAAAAAAATTAAAATGATCTTTATTTAGAGATGACATGATTGTGTAGAAAATCTCAAAGCATCTAATAAAGAAACTTCTAGAATTAATATGGTCAGTACAGTCAGGTCCCAGGCAGTACACTAAAGTCATTTGCTAGGGAGAGGAGCATGGGTCTAGATTTGATTTGTAATGTAATTTTGTATGAAATGCACAGAGCTTCAATAAAACATTGGGGGGAAAAAAGTCAGTTGCTTTCCTCTGTGCTAGCAATGAATGTTTGTAACACTAACAGAGGCATAGATCAAACAAATATGTACAAGTTTATGTGTAGAGAGCTACAGAAATGGTTAAAGAAATCAAAGAAGATCTTTTTTAAATTTTATTTATTTTTGTATGTGTATGAATTTACTGTTAGCATGTAGGTTTGTGCAACCGTGTCGTGCAATGCCGTGGAGGTCAGAAGAGGGTCTCGGATTCCCCTGGAACTGGAGTTCTGGAATTGAAGTTACAGACAGTTCTTAGCTGCCATGTGGGTGCTGGGGATTGAACCCAGGTCCTCTGCAAGAGCAGTCAGTGCTCTTTTTTTTTTTTGGTCTTTTCAAGACAGGGTCTCCCTGTAGCCCCAGCTGTCCTGGAACTCACTCTGTAGACCAGGCTGGCCTTGAAATCACAAAGATCCGCCTGCCTCTGCCGCCTCCCGAGTGCTACGATTAAAGGCGTACGCCACCATGCCCGGCATGCAGTCAGTGCTCTTAACGGCTAGGCTATCTCTCCACCCCCAAGAAGATCTTAATTAATGGAGAAGCCAGCCCCATATTTTAGGATTTTAAAACTTAATTTTATTACAATGTCAGTTCCTCCCAAGTTTATAGATTCAACAGTCAATCCTAATCAAAATCTAAGCAAGCTATTTTGTACCTATCAATAAACCAATTCTAAAGTTTTTATGAAAAAAGCAAATAGCCAACAGAATACTGAAGAAAAATTCATATGATTCACACTGCTAATTTTAGTACTTAATACAAACCTCTGGTAATCAGAGATGATAGTGGCTTTAAAATAGATAAATGATCATTGGAAAGAATAGAGAGCTTAGTTATAGGCTTCCTTTACACATAATAAACCAATCTTACGAGCATAAAAGCAATTCAGTGAAGAAAAAATAGTCTTTTCAACAAGTATTGCTGTTTGAATAATGACATGTAAAACAAAAAAAAAATAAAAATAAAAAACTTAAGTGTGACCTCACTTTTCACAAATTTTTACCCAGAATGGGTCATAGGGCTACATGTAAAACACAAACGTCTATAAAAAAAAAAAAGAAAAGAAAATCTAGGTGGCTTGAGTTTGGTTATAAATTTTTAGATGTTATAGTAAAGACACAGTCTATGAATGAAATGATACATCTCAGAGCTCTTAAATAGTCTTGTCAGTATCTGAATGGCAAGTAAGCATATAAAAAGATGCTCAAGATAAAGAGGAAGATGCATATTAGTAAAATACTTTACACACCAGAATGGCCAAAATTAAAGACTCAAATACCAAGTGTTGGTGAGGGTATAGAACTACTGACAGAGGATAAAATGGCACAACCACTTTGAAAAACTTAGAGTTTCTAATAAGGTTAAACACATACCGAGCATGATCCAACTGTGTAGACTGTTACTTATATCCCCAGAAATTAAAATGCATGCTGTAAAAGGGCTCATTCATGCATGACCCTAGCAAGTTGCGGTTAAGAGTGCTGACTGCTCTTACAGAGGACCGGGGCTCGATCCCCAGCACCCACATGGCAACCGAGAACCATCTGAAATTCCAATTCCAGGAGAACTCCAGTTCCAGGGGAATCTGACACCTTCTTCTGACCTCCGCGGCATTGCATGACACGAGTGCACACACCTGCATGCAGACAGTACATTCATACACATACAGAAATGAATAAAATTAAAAAAAATAAAATAAAAATTATAATAGACAAAATTGGAAACAACAGAGATGTCCAAAAGAAATTCTTATTTTACTTATATAATAGATACTATTCAGTTGCCATGGCTGGTGTTAAGACTAGTTCAGTTTGGATTTTCCCTCCTTGTGCCCTAGCCAGAAAATTTTAGGCAGTAACCAGGAGCATCTGCGTGGCTAACTCAGTTTCCCTTCTCTTTGAGATCATTCTTCATGACCTGATGCCCGGTATTTCAAATCATTGTTTTTTTTATATTTCATTCGGCTTTTAAACTGGTTTAGACAGGAAAGTAAGTCTGATTTATTCTTGACCACAAGCCAGAAATCTCTTTTATTGCTAAATGGTCTTAACTTTTTTTAACTTTCAGCTTTCACCTGTCATGATAGTGGAGCCACAGTTTTAACATATGCTCCCAAACATCAGCTACTGATATCCGGTGGCAGAAAAGGCTTCACATGTGTATTTGACCTTCGACAACGACAACAGAGGCAGTCTTTTCAGAGCCATGATTCCCCTGTCAAAGCCATTGCTATTGATCCAACTGAAGAGTACTTTGTTACAGGATCTGCAGAAGGCAATATAAAGGTAAACACAGTTAATGCCACAATATCTACAGATGAAAAAACTTCAGAAACTTAGGTCTTTAAGCTTATTGACGGCATCAGTCTACTTAACTAATATTAGTTCCATCATAGCCATTGTAGTTATTTAATAAATCATTTGATGAATGAAAAGACTTTTTTTTGCTTTATTTCTATTTTATGTGGATATATGCATTGCCTACATGTATGCAGGTACACCCATGTTGTGCAGTACCAACAGAGGACAGAGTGTCAGATCCCCTAACTGGAGTTATGGACAGTTGTTAGCTGCTGGGAATCCAACATGGGTCCTCTGCAAGAGCAGCCAGTGGTCTTAAACACTGAAGTCCTAGGTACATGGATACAGGAATATGCATACCTCTTGGTTTCTATGGAAGGTTTTGTGGGCCTCAGTCAAAACGGATAAGCCAGTTTCAACTAGGCTTTATGCTGTTTAGTGTTCAATAATCCTAGATTTGAAGGATTTGGGTTTTTAAAATATTTTTATTGTTTCTTTGAAAATTTCATTTGATCGTCTTCATACCCCTCCCTATTTCACCTCCAGCTTACCCCTCCTGCCTACACATACAACTTCATGTCTTTTATTAATATTTCTTCTTTTTTAAAACATTATTTTATATGTATAAGTATTTTGCCTACATGTATATAAATGCACCCATGTTATGCAATGCCTATGAAGGTCAGAAGAGAGTATCAGATCTCCTGGAACTGGAATTATGGACAGCTGTTAGCCACCATGTCAAGTTCTCTGCAAGAGCAGCCAGTGGTCTTCGCTGCTGAGTCCCCTTTCTATCTCCATTTTTTTTTTCTTTTTAAAAGGCCAATCCAGTCTAATTTGTGTTTCCCAAATGCTCTTGTATATAGGTCCATCCCTGGGAGTCTGGTCAACCTTACCAGGCATCAGACCCTTAAAACTGACTCCCTCTTCCAGCAGCTATCAATTGCCAATAGTTCCTCAGCTAGGGCTGAAGCTTCTTGCCCATCTTCTGTATCCATTTTGGAGTTCTGTCTGGCTTGGGCTTGTGCAGGTCTTGGGCATGCTGTCACACCTCAGTCTCACAGAGATCAGCCTGCCTCTGCCTCCTGAGTGCTGGGATTAAAGGCCTGCCTATACCACCACACCAGGCTTTGAAATACCTTTTCGGGGCTGGAGAGATAGCCTAGCAGTTAAGAGCACCATCTGCTCTTGCAGAGGACCTGGGTTCGATCCCCAGCACCCACATGGTGGCTAAGAACTGTCTGTAACTCCAATTCCAGGAGAACTCCAATTCCAGGGGAGTCTGAGACCCGCTTCTGACCTCCGTGGCATTGCATGACACGGGTGCACAAACTTACACGCAGACAGTACATTCATACAAGGGCAGCCTGGTCTACAGAGTGAGTTCCAGGACAGCTGGGGCTACAGGGAGACCCTGTCTCGAAAAGACCAAAAAAAAAAATAGAAATACCTTTTCTTAAAATCAAATATATCTCAACAGAATTATTTTTCTCTGGTTGGAGCCAGTTTCTTATCTCAACTTGGTTTTTTTGTTTTTTTATTTTATTTTATTTTATTTTCGTATGTGTATGAATGTACTGTCTGCATGTAGGTCTGTACACCTGTGCCGTGCAATGCCACGGAGGTCAGAAGAGGGTGTCAGATTCCCCTAGAACTGGAGCTGAAGACGGTTTTTAGCCACCATGTGGGTCCTGGGGATTGAACCCGGGTCCTCTGCAAGAGCAGTCGGTGCTCTTAACCGCTAGGCCATCTCTCCAGCCCCTCTTATCTCAACTTGTTACTGGTAGTAAAGGCTAGTAAGGTGTCAGAAAGACCAAATTTAGACTTTTATCCATCGCTTCCAGGTTCTTATCACCATCATAGAAAGAATTAGAGACAAGACAAAGGACAGAATTAGGAGGAAGTTTTATTGTAGTGTGAAACTACACACTTAAGTTGTACCCATGGCTAGGATTTTGGATAATTCATTTTATGGGCAAACTGGTGGAGTAGTGGAGGGGAAGATTATTCATGAAGATAGGTAGGGGTCAGGGAATTCCAGGAACGTCTGGGATTTTCCTGGAATAGGCTTTAGTCCCCTTTTCTGTACTAAGAAGTTTCCAGATATATCTCATGTGCCATGATATCAGATGCATGATGAGAGCAGACAATTTTGCCCGGCAGTGACATTGAGATCCTATTCTAAGGAAGCAATCGTTAGCTGTTGTCTGGGTTGGCCATGTGGTCTCAGCAGTTTGATGGTCTTGCTGTGACATAGTTCTGTGATTGCACTGTACTCTCGCCACCTTATAGCTTTGTCTTACTATGTCTGTGTAGCATGAGTCAAACTGACTTCAGCCTGGAGTAGGACAAAGTTTGATTGAGAGCCTTTTTCAGATAGTACACTGATACTGAGGTTTAGAGTCTAAATAATTGAAAATACATTTGACAGGGGATGGAGAGATGGCTCAGTGGTTAAGAGTACTGGCTGTTCTTGCAGAGAACCCAGGTTCGATTCCCTGCACCTATATGGCAGCTAATCCCAGTTCTAGGGGGATCTGACATCCTCTTCTGACCTCTGTGGGTGTTGCACCACACAGGGGCACTTACACACATGTAGGCAATACACTCATATACATAAAAACAAACATAATAAATAAAATATTTTTAAAAAAAGAAAATACATTTGGAAATACATAGTATATTCAGAAGACATAAGTTAAATTCAAAGAATAGCATGAAATAATGAATTTTTTATTTTTATTTTTTGTTTTGTTGTGTTTTGTTTTTGTTTTGTTTTGAAACAGGGTCTCACTGTGTAACCCTGGCTGTCCCAGAGCTCACTTTGTAGATCAAGCTGGTCTCAAACTCATATAGATCTTCTCATCTCTCAAGTGCTAGGGTTAAAAGTGTGCATAACCAGGGCTGGAGAGATGGACTAGTGGTTAAGAGTGCCGACTGCTCTTGAAGATGACCTGGGTTCAATCCCCAGCACATGGCGGCTGAGAACCGTCCTTAACTCTAGTTCCAGGGGAATCCGACGCCCTCTTCTGACCTCCGCAGCATTGCATGACACAGGTACACAAACCTACATGCAGGCAGTACATTCATACACATACGAAAATAAATAAAATTAAATAAAAATATTTTAAAAAGTGTGTATAACCATGCCCAGCCTGATTAATGGATTTTTAAGAGACTTTTTCCTATATGATCTCAAAAAAGTCAGACAATAAATTGATCTCCCTATTCCTAAAGTGTCTGAAACATACAGATCCTTCAGATGAGTGAAGATTCTTATAATTTGCTTTAAAAAGACATGTATTTGCTTTGATAGGGGTTAACAATAGAAAAATCTTAGCAAATTAAGTATCCTAAAGTCTTTTTAAAATCTTTTATTTTTTTTTTATTTTATGTGTAAGAGTGTATTGCCTGCATGTACGTAGGTGCATCCATTTCATGCAGTCCCCACAGAGGTCAGAAAAGGGTGTTGGATCCCCTGGAACTGTAGTTAGGATGGTTGTTAGCTGCCATGTGGGTTCTGGGAAACAAACCTGGGTTCTCTTCAAAAGCAGCCAGTGCTCTTAACCATTGAGCCATCTTTCTAGCCCCTGAGTATCCTAAAGTTTTAATAGTTAACATTGTCTTAGCTTCACCCCAGTAAAAATCATCTAGATGTCAGTTAGCTTTTGTCCTTGCATTGGTTCTGATCTCTGGGTGAGTATTTGATATTACAAAGAAAGGATCACCTCACAGCTCCCAGCAAAGGCTCTGATGGGAGTCAGAAAACCTTACAGCCCCTACTGCAAGTTTCCGTCCAATGCACCTAGGTTTTCTCATCTTCAATGCAGTGTTAGTAATAATTTACACTCTCACTGGATGGACTTTTGAGTATTTAATAATAAAAACTGATAAATTCCTATACCCTGTAGAGAATCAAAAGGCAATGGTCATAAGCCTATACAGAAATGTCTCCATCTTTGTTTTAGAAATTTCATGCCGGGCGTGGTGGCGCATGCCTTTAATCCTAGCACTGGGGAAGCAGAGGCAGGCAGATCTCTGTGAGTTCAAGGCCAGCCTGGTCTACAGAGTGAATTCCAGGACAGTTGGGGCTACAGGGAGACCCTGTCTTGAAAAAAAAAAAAAAATTTTCCTATCTGCATAGGAAGGCAGGTTTACGTCTTCTTTTGGACACTTAAGGCAATCTCCATCACAGTTTTCATGCTGTTTTTCATACCTTTCAGATTTGGAGTCTTTCTACCTTTGGTCTTCTCCATACTTTTATCAATGAGCATGCTCGACAATCCATTTTTAGAAATATTGGAACTGGAGTGATGCAAATTGAGACAGGACCAGCAAATCACATTTTCTCTTGTGGAGCTGATGGAACAATGAAAATGAGGATACTACCGGATCAGTTTAGTCCCTTAAATGAAGTATTAAAAAATGATGTAAAATTTATGCTGTAACTTTCATAAGAAGTTGTATAACTAATTTATTACCTGTTGATGGAACTGGCCAACAGATAAAATGCACAGTAATCACTCTGTACCACAGATAACCTAATGCTTTCTTACTTTTATATTTATTTTATGGAGCTTTGCCCTTGATGCACTGATGCCTTAAAAGTTAACAAGTCATTCAGAATTAGATCATATTGCCTAACATAGAATGTTAGAATGTGTAAGTAATGCTGTATTCATACTTATTTATAGTGTATTATAGTAAATATGTCATAATAAAGAAACTTGGTTTTCTTGTCGATAAACTCTTCTGCAGAAATCTCTTATAAGTACAGAATTCACTTACTGTGAATTTCAATGACAGTAAAAACTGTTTAAGGCAGTTGCAGATAATATTCATCACTCAATTCACCACACTCCCACTTCTTTTATCAGAAATACATCTAAATCCTTTTCCTTTTAATTAATGCTAAGTTCATGTGTGGATAAGAATAAGACAATAATGAGCTTCTCAATTGAGACTCTTATTGGGCCTTCAGTATAAAGAGCCAGATGGTTCATTATACAGTTTTCTTGTTTCTCTTTCTAGAGCCCTAATGTGTTTATGTAAATGTATTTATGTGTATGTATATATGTGTACATATATATATTCCATCTTATTTGAACATAGTGTATGTGTGTATATATATACATACATATGTGTGTGTGTATATATATATATATATATATATACAGAAACTAAGTCTTCACTTGTTTTTGTGCCATAAAATCTACTGCCACAAGTATAAAACTTTTTTTGCAACTATGATTTTTTTCATTTAAGATTTCGTTAATTCACACTCTAACTTTCAAGCACATTTTAGGCAGAGTTCCAATATTACCATTTTAAAGACATTAAATCCTATAATCTCAGCAGGGACTAAAGATACTGTGTTGGCACATAAGCATTTAAGTTTATGAATTTATCACAGATGAGTTCTGATGATCAGTTTACTTAAATTTTATTTCATTTTAGATGCTTTTAGTATCAAAATTCAAGAAATGTTATTGCAGTGTTTTTAGAAACAAATTAAAAATAGTCAAATAGTACTTATGAACATAAAATGCCCTGCACATCTGCCACTGATAGGAAATAGTCCTTATATTTTATTATTTCTGCCAAAATATATTACTTAATTATAAAAAGTTGACCAAAATACTTAAAGTGCACAATGCTTTTAACTTAAATATGCTAATCCTATTTCTGTCTGTTTCATGCTATATCTTTCTGATTCATGTTTATCAAAAACTTGATAAATACTTGATTTTTCACCAATGAGACTGGAAGTAGAGGGAACTAAGTGTTTAAAGGACAGCTATACAACTATATATGATTTAGTTTAAATTTATTTTTAGTTGAAACTATAAATGACCATTTTTTATGTAATGAAATATGGAAAATATTAGAAATTTAAGAGTCAAATAAAGCAAGAAATGAAGGGCTGGTAAATGAATTTTGTAATATCCTCAGGATACTTTTATTATAAAAGTGTATTGTTAAAGATTTTGTAAGTCGTATTTCAGAATTTTAAATATATTGAGTGAGTTGCAGAGAAAATGCTGTCATTATAGAGAGAGTTTATATGCACATAATAACCTGTATCTATAAATTGTGCAATAACAGTATATGACTATTCTGTCATGGAGAAATCTGTGACTGCATTGGAAACAAATTATTCTTTGATGTAGTTAACTTATTTTTTAGTACTTTCTTCACAAATCAAGATACAGAAGACTTTAAACACTTTCCATAAGATAACCTTTACTAACTACTATTGTGTTTATTAAAACAAAAGGCATTGGGGATAAACTATTGAACATTTTGAGGGTTTATATAAATAACCACATATTATGTGAACCCATATGTATCTACATCCAAAGTCATATTTTAAATAAACAATCATGCAGTGATTTTTGGCATGCTTTTGTTTTAAGTAATATTTCTGCCAAGTTAGTTGACCTTAAGTATGTGACATTTTTAAATGGAGAATTTTTGTGTGTTTGATTAATGTAGAAAGAGTTTAATAACTTCCTCAAATACCCTGTTGTTCCTTTTCTGCAGTCTTTTTTACTTAATAGGTAAACATTCATCAAGAAAATGGGAATAAAAATAATTGAAATGTGTGTATAAGATGATATACATTTAAATTTTCATTATCCACACAACGGGATGGACACATCAAAATATATGTTTAAATCCTGTTTTCTGAGGATGGCTTCATTTATAAGCATTTACAACATTTCAGGTCTCATTTTCTGAAATAGAGAATTTTTATTGTCACTGTGAAGGAGTCATTACATTTTTTTTTTTTTGTCCTCCTTTGGATAAGAGAGAAAATTTACTGTTTTGCTATTAGAACAAAGGATATGAATTAGTAATTTAACCTTTATTCAGGAGTTCAGGAGAGGTGGGACCATAGCAGACAGGAATTATCAAGGAAGAAATGGGGAAAATGGTGAGACTTTAAATGATGAGGGCATGGATGGTGGGTAAGACAGGGAGAGAGAGAGGAGAGAAATAATGCCTAGCTAGTATAAGAAACCAGAGGGAATCCTATTAGTACAAAAACCCACTGAAAAGTTATACTTACAATATCTTTTCTCTTCAGGAGACCATGTGTGTAGTTGAAGGCTCCATAATAAGAAACAATACCAGACAGGAGAAACCTTCCTTTGAGTTGCTGGTCAGGGTAGATCAAGAGGCTCCCAAAATTACACAGGCTATTGCTATAACCCTTGATCGCCTCCCAGAACTTGAAGGTAAGACCCTATTGCTAGAGATAGGACGTACCTCAAATACAGGATGTGGAGCAGTAGAGTTGGAACTGACCTGGAAGCCACCTCCCTGAAGGCTAGCTCTCATAGCTTTGGAGAACACTATACAAGGTGTTAAGAGAGATCATCAATAGATGGTCCAGCCCCAGCTTCAAGGCCTAATAACACATCCATGACTGGCAAACAACATTGGTGCAGTATCTTGGGGCAATCAACAGCTTATCTAATTGGACTTAAAGCCCACTCAGTGGTGGGAAACTCATGGTACTATAAACCAAGTCAAATAGACATAGCTGGAGAGGTCAAAGATCTTGGAGAAATACCCGAGGCTGTCATATCCCTAGATCTAATTTCTTACTATGTGCAAAATGTGGATCTTTAAATTTATAGACAAGTATCCCAGTCACCTCATATCCAAGAAGCTTCTTTTCCAACAGAGATTATTACAGAGTTCCACAAATGGTCATACACAGAGATTGTCTATGACTTGGCCAAGCCTAAGTGTCATATCTACAGTGCAACCTCTACACCTAAGGCTCATGGAACATTGCACAAGGAACAAAGATAACACTAATACCTCTTTCTGTTCTCATAAATGAAGCTTCCTTCATCCAACAGAGGGACAGGAACACAAAAGGTCACAAATGGCACAAAACAGAATAAGGTGTACAAAGTGTAGGTCTTGGACAAGACTCCTTTAAAATCCACCCACCCAGGAGTCAGGGACCCTTGTGGAAGAGGGGCGGAAAGATTGTAAGTGCCAGGGGAAGAGGTGCCTGTCCATATGGAAATAAGAGTCCTACAGGTTCCTGGAACCCTGCTCTTATGAATCTACAGCAGTGGTGTCAGCAAGCAGAAGACCTATACAAACTCAAGCTGATAAAAACTCAGCACAGAACTGTGGAAATGAACAGCAGGTCCCAATCTTAGGTGAATTATTGGCAGGTGATTACTGCTGGGTGAGGAAGAGCTGATCTTAAAAGGGTGAGACTCTAAGATAGGCTGACTAGACCTCAGTAGATGAACTTGCACTAAGGGACATCTTGCACTTGGCATTAGGACAAATGACAATGTATGAAGTCAAGTGGAGGGGGACTGCCAGTGGGGATGGCGTATAAAGTTGACTAAGGTGTTTTGTGTGAGGTTTCGTATTCACAAAAATTGAATAAAAAAATTTTAAGTGCATTTTTAAGCAGCAAGAAGTTTTGAAATGGATCTCAGTAAAACCTTATTCAAGTTTTGAAAAGGATTAGAAACCTAAGAAATCAATTTACTTAACAAAATAAAAAAGTAAATGTCTTCTGGTAGATGACCACAGCCAAAGTTTCAAAAGTGGATTAAAAGAAATGTCTTTATGGAGCTACACATCAGTGTCCCTATGCAGAGTATAATTTATAAGCTATTAGAGAAAAGCCATTTTTCAGTTAAAGTTTAGTAACTATAAAATATAATGACTTCTAAAAAGAGGATGGTGGCGGCACAAACATACATAAATCAATGGAACATAATTGAAGAACATAAATGAATACATGCAATTTAACAAAGATGGCCAAGAACACACACTGAAGGAAAGACAGCATCTTCAACAAACAGTGCTGGTAAAAATAGATCTCCACCTGTAGAAGAATGAAACTAGGCCCTTGTCTTTCACCCTGCACAGAAGTCAACTACAAATGGATTGAGCTCTATATGAAACTCTAAAGCTGTTACAAGAAAACATAGGTAGTAAGTTGCTCAAGATTTAAAGTCAACAGTCAACAAGTGAGATCTTATTAAAAAGCTGTACCACAGGGCTGGAGAGATGGCCTAGCGGCTAAGAGCGCCGACTGCTCTTACAGAGGACCCGGGTTCAATCCCCAGCACCCACATGGCGGCCGAGAACCGTCTGAAACTCCAATTCCAGGAGAACTCCAGTTCCAGGGGAATCCGACACCCTCTTCTGACCTCTGCGGCGTTGCACGACACGGGTGCACAAACTTGCATGCAGACAGTACATTCATACACATACAGAAATAAATAAAATTAATAAAAAAATAAAAAAAAAGTTGTACCACAAAAGAAACAAGGAAGAGAAAAGAAAACCCACTGAGTGGGAGAAGAGCTTTACCAGTGACACATCTGACAGATTTAGCATTCAGAATATATAAAAAACTCAAAAAAATGAAAAAAATGACCCAATTAAAATATGGGCCTATGGTTCTAAACAGAGAGTTCTCAAAAGAAGAAATCAAGATGGCTACTCCAATTCCAGGAGAACTCAGTTCCAGGGGAATCTGACACCCTCTTCTGACCTCCGCAGTATTGCACGACACGGGTGCACAGATCTGCATGCAGACAGTACATTCATACACATACGGAAATAAATAAAATTAATAAAAAAAAAAATAAAAAAGAATGTTCAACATCCTGAGTAATTAGGACAATGCAAATTAAAACTACTTTAAGATTTCATTTTACCACAGACTAGCTAAGTTCAAGTGAACAAATGATACCAAATGCTGGAGTGGATGTGGAAAAAGGGGAATGCTAATTCGCTACTGGAAGGATTATAAACTTGTGCAGCTACTATAGAAAGCTGTGTGGACAACTCCTTAAAAACTAAAAATGGGGGCTGGAGAGATGGCTCAGCAGTTAAGAGCACTGACTGCTCTTGCAGAGGACCTGGGTTCAATTCCCAGCACCCACATGGCGGCTAAGAACCATCTTTAACTCCAGTTCCAGGGAAATCCGACACCCTCTTCTGACCTCTGCGGCATTGCACGACATGGGTGCACCAACCTACATGCAGACAGTACATTCATACACATAAAAAAAAATAATAAAATTTAAAAAGAAACTAAAAATGAACCTATCATATGACTTGATTATGCCACTTCTTGGCATATACCCAAAGGATTCATCATACTGTAGAGATATTTGCACATCCATGTTTGTTGGTGCTTTTTTGAAGATTCTTAGGAAATGGAAGAAACCTAAGTGTGGATAATGAAAATGTGGTACATTTACACAATGGAGTTCTACTCAGTGGTAAAGAAAGACAAAATCAGAGCTAGAGAGATGTCTCAGTGGTTAAGAGCACTGACTACTCTTGTAGAGGGCTGGGGTTCAATTCCCAGCACCCACATGGCAGCTAACAACTGTCTATAACTTCAGTTCCAGGGGAATCTGACACCGTCTTCTGACTCCGTGAGCATTGCACGACACAAGTGCACTTACACACATGCAGGCACTACACTCATACACTAAAATAAAATAATAAAATACTCAAAAAAAAGATAAAATCATGAAATTTGTAGACAAACAGATGAACTAGAAACTTATACTAAGTGAAGTAATACAGACTCGGAAAAACAAATGACATATGCTCTCATTTGTGGACCCTAGCACCAAGTCCTTATATGTGAGTATATATCCTGATGTAACTGCAGGAGCCAGGAAAATGGAAAGAAACTAGGGAGGTAGAGGGAAAGGAGCCTGAAAGAAAACAGTAGGAGACTGTTTCTTAAATAGGTAAAATGGGGGTCTTTAAATGGGTGTGTGAGAGGGAAGGTAATATAAGGAACTATGAGGGTAACGGAAGAAGGAGCTCAAGAGAGAAGGGAAAATGGGAGACAGGTATTATCAAAGGGGACATGGGTAAAATGGGACTACTTTAGGGAGGAAGAGGGAGGGGCTAGACAGGGCCAGAGAAATAATGCCTAGCTGGTATCAAAAAAACAAAACAAAACAGGAAAACATATTAATTCAAAAACTGAAAAATTACACATACAATATCTCTACGTGAGTCCATGTGTATAGTTGAACTTAGCAAGAAACAATTCCAGACAAGAAAAATCTCCCTTCAAATTGTTGGCCAGGGTAGTCCATTGCCATCGTCCTTATATATTACAAACATAGGACTTGGAGCAATGAAGCTGTAACTGACCTGGAAGCTACCTTCCCTGAGGGCTAGCTCTTAGTTTGCAAGCTGCTAAGGGAGAACATCAATAGGTGCTCCAACCCCCCGATTTAAGGCCTAATAACCACAGCAATGACCAGCACAGCAAATGGTATGGGGCAGCAGTGGAGCTTTTATCTTGGGATAATCAGCAGCCATTTAATTGGACTTAAAGCCCACTCAATGGGAGGGAACTCATGTGTGGTACTATAAAAATAACCAAATACACATGAATAGAGAGGTCATGGATTTTAGAGAAAACTCAATCTGTTATATCTGTAGACAAATGTAATTTCTTACTAATGTACTAAATATGAATCCTTATATTTACAGACAAGTATATCAGTCACCAATCAGCATAGAAGCTTTTGCAACAGACAGGGACTATTACAGAGTTCCACGACTGATAACACAGAGATTAAGTGTCTGTGAAATGCCCATCCCCAGTGACACTTCTACAATGGGACATTTATGCCAAGATTCTTGGAACATAGTAGAACAAGGGGTAGAGAGAACATTAATGCATCTCTCAACTCTCATCAACAAAGCTCCATCATGCAACAGAGGGCCATGAACAGGAAGGGCCGAAAATGGCCACAGCGTAGAGAATAAGTCTGCAGAGTTTGGGTCCCTGGACAGGA
The DNA here is from genome assembly GCA_009823505.1 of Rhizomys pruinosus. Taxonomy (NCBI): domain Eukaryota; kingdom Metazoa; phylum Chordata; class Mammalia; order Rodentia; family Spalacidae; genus Rhizomys; species Rhizomys pruinosus. The sequence continues at coordinate 992,927 of VZQC01010078.1, forward strand.
CTCCTGTATTACACTTCACCCATCCAGGGCTCAGGGACCATTGTAGAAGAGGTGGTGGAAAAATTGTAAGAGCCAGGGAAGGAGGTACCATATGGAAATAGTCTTACATGCTCCTGGGACTTTGCTCAAATGAATGTATAGCAATGGTATCGGCATGTACAAGAGCCATGCAAACTCAATCAGACAAAAACCCAGCATAGAAGTGTGGAAATGGCTATCAGGCCCCAATTTTAGCCAAAGAATTATTGGGCAATTAATTATTCCTGGGTGAGGAAGAGCTGATCTTCTTTAAGGGAGTGACTCCAGATAATCTGAGTAGACTGCACTGGATGAACTTGGAGTCAGGGACATCTGGGGGACACCAACTTGACTCTATAGGCCTTAACATATATGACAGAATGTATGACATCCAGTGGAGGTGGGGGCTATGGGAAGGTAAGGATGGGGAAGGGGCTATTTTTAAAAGAAAATATAGGTCAAGTTTGTGAAATACAAAAAAAAAATACAATTACTTCATTTGTAGTTAATGGAATGTTGAAAGAAAAAAAGTAATATGTACAGGCATGTGTCACTTTATTGTGCTTTGGAGATAATTTGGGGGTTTTGTTGTTGTTTACAGATTGAAAGTTTGTGGCAACTCTGGATCCCACAAAACTATCAATGCAATTTTTTCAATGGTGTGTGCTCTTCACAGCTGCCAAACTTTAGTAATCTTGTCATATTTCAAACATTTATCATGGCTGCATCATTGCAGTCACTGATATTTAATGCTATTGGGATTGTTTTGGAGCACCCTAACCTTAGAACACTGCAAACTTACTTATAAATTGATTTAGGAACTGCTCCTGGAATGGCTATTTCTCAATCCTTCTCCCTCTCCTTGGGCCCCCCTATCCTCTGGGATGCAATAATAAAATGAGCCCAATCAATAACTGCAGTGGCCTCTTAAAGTGCTAAAGTGAAAGGAAGAATCTTTTGCTTCACCCTTTAAATCAAAAGCAAGAAATAATTAAGCTTACTGAATAAAGTATGTCAAAAGCAGAACTAAGCCAGGCCTAGCAAAATGGCTCAGTGGATAAAGGCACTTGCTGACCAGACTGATGACCTGGATTTGATTCCCAGAATCCACATGGAGGAAGGAAAGAACCAACTTCTGTGCATTGTCCTTTGACCTCCACATACACAGATACACACAGAAATGAAACACATAATAAGTTTTTTTTTAAGGAAGAAGAAAAGAAGGAAGAGGAGGAAAGGAGGGGGAGGGAAGAAGGAGGGGGGAGAAGGAGGGAGGGAGAAGGAGGGGAGAGAAGGAGGAGGGGGAGCAGAAGGGGGAGGGGAAGAAGGAGGAGGAGGGGGAGAAGATGGAGGAGGCAAGGAGAAGGAGGAGGAAGATGAAAAGAGAAGAAAGCCAAAAACTAGACCACTTGCCAAAGCCAAGTGGTAAATACAAAGGAAAATTCTTGGAAGGAAATGAATGGACAACTGCAGTAAACACATAAATGATAGTAAAATAAAACAGACCTATTACTTATGGGGGAATGCTTTAGTGGTCAGAATAGAAAGATCAAAGCAGCCACTACATCCCCTTAATCAAAAATCTAATCCAGAGCAAGTCCATCAATCTCTGGTTTTCTTAAGGTTCAGAGAGGAGAGGAAGCTTCAGATGAGGAGTTTGAAGCTTGCAGAGATTAGTTTATGAGATTAAGGAAAGAGCCTATCTCTGGAACATCAAAGTACAAGGCGGCATAGCAGATGCTGTCCTGGAAGCTGCAGATTATCAGTAAATTCTTGCTAAGATGGATGAAGATGTCACTATAGACAAACAGCCTTAATATTAGAGATTCAGTGTAGGACCTTGAGAACAAAAGAAGATTAAGTCAATGGCAGGCTCAAAGGATGAGCTGACTCTTGTTAAGAGCCAGTGTTCATCTGCCATTCTGAAACCACTTGGACTTTTACAAATATACTGAATTCTAAAAGCCGGGCATGATAGTGCATGCCATTAGTCCCAGCACTTGAGAGGCAGAGCAGGATGATCTCTGAGATCAAGGTCAGTCTGGTCTACATACTGAATTCCAGGGCATCTGGGGCTACACAGAGACCCTATCTCGAAAAGACATCCCCTCAAAAAGAAAGAAATTATGCTAGATTCTACCTTGTCTGTGTTATCAACAAGTCCAGTGACCTTACATCTGTTTTCTTTTTAAATTTTTTATTTATTTTTTTATGTGTATGAATGTACTGTCTGCATGTAGGTTTGTGCGCCCGTGTCGTGCAATGCCGCGGAGGTCAGAAGAGGGCATCAGATTCCCCTGGAACTGGACTGGAGTTAAAGACAGTTCTCAACCGCCATGCGGGTGCTGGGGATCGAACCCGGATTTTCTGCAAGAGCAGTCGGTGCTCTTAACTGCTAGGCCATCTCTCCAGCCCCCTCACATATGTTTTCAATATGGTTTATTACCAACAATGTACTTTGTCGTCCAGGAACTATGGTGGAGTTGCACACTGGGATTATACAACTATAATAAAGTGTAGAAGTAGTTTTGAAGTTCAAGTATTAAAAATAACTTCTTAATGCTATAGCTGCCATAGATTGTGATTCTTCTGATGGATCTGGGCAAACTCAGCTGGAAATCAGGAAAGGATTTTCCTTTCTAATTCCCATGATGAATGCTTGTGATTTGGGGAAGGAAGTCAAAACGTGGTTTGGAAAAAGTTGATTCCAAGTCCTATGATCATTTTTGAGTGGTTCAGGACTTCAGCGGAATGGCAGATGTAGTGAAATAACAAGAGAACTAAAATTAGAATTCGAGGCTAAAAGCTGGCCATGGTGGCTCACTCCTGTAATCCAAGCACTTGGGAGACCAAGGCAAGAGGATTATCAAAAGTTCAGGATCAACCTTTACTACACAGTGAGTTCCAGCCAGCCTAGACTAAAGATGAGACCCTGTCTCAAAAAATAAACTACGACTGACATGCTGCACTCTGAAACATGAGGTGCCCCTTAGACTAGATAAGCAATGTTCTCTTGAGATGGACTCTACCGGTGACACCATGAACATATTGAAATGACAGAGGATTTAGAATATTACAGAAAGCGTTGATAAACCAGCCAGCAATATTTCAAAGGACTGATTCCAATTTGGAAAGTCCTTCTGTCAAATATGAATGCATGCTACACACGAATGTTTTGTGAGAGGCAGAGTTAATTGATGTGGTATACATTTTACTGTCTTATTTCAAGACTTTGCCACAGCTATCTTACCTTCAGATAACACTACTGTGATCATACAGCAGCTAGAAACATCAAAGCTAGACCCTCACATTCTATACATCTTTCATTACAACCACTTGCTTATTCTCTCAATGTATATTTTTATTGAATTTTTGTGTTTTTCATATACTATGTCTTAATCGTAGTTAGACCCCCTCCCTTAACAATACCCCCTTAACCTGCCCACAGTATTTCATGCATTCTGTCATACATGTTAAGGCCTACTGAGTCAAGTTCATATACCCAGATGTCCCTCAGTGTGAGTTCATCCACCGGAGCCTGGTCCAGCCTATATAGTGTCACTCCCTTAGTGAAGACCTATTGTCCCTCACCCAGAAGTGATCAGCTGCCAATAGTTTCTTGGCTAAAGTTGGGACCTCCTTCCTATTTCCCCAGCACTATTCTGGGTTTTGTCTCATTGAGTTTACATGGGTTTTATACATGCTGTCATGATCGCTGTAAGTTCCAGGAGATCTGAAGCTGTCTTCTGACCTCCACAGGCATTGCATGACACAGGTGAACTTACATACATGCAGGCAATACACTCATACATACAAAATAAAAAAGTAATAAAATATTTTTTAAAAGAATTTATGTTTGTCTAGGGATGTGACAGACACAGGCTTTTCCCAGGCTATATGACTGCTCCACCCATGTGGATTTGGCTATGTTTACAGTGCCACATATGAGCTCTCTCCCATTGAATGGGCTTTAATTCCAATTAGATAGCTGTTGATTACCCCCAAGATAAAAGTGCCACTACTGCACCGATAGAGTTTGCTGTGTCAATCATCGTGGTAATTAGGTTTTAAAGCTGGGGTTGGAACAGCTATTGATTTTCCCCCCTAGCAGCTTGTATAGTGTCCTCCAAAACTATGAGAGCTAGTCTTCGGAGAGTAGGCTTCTAGGTCAATTCCAACTCCAATGCCCTAAGTCTTCTGTTTGTAGTGTGTCCTATCTTCACCTTAAAATTCTGGGAGGCAATCAAGAGCTGTGTCAATAGCCTGTGTTATTTTCCGAGTCTCTTGGACTACCCTGACCAATAACTTGAAGGGGGTTTCTCTTGTTTGGTGCTGTATATCTTGTTACATAGTCTTCATCTATACACATTCACTCATGTACAGATATTGTATGTGTATTTTTCAGTAATTCTTTTAACTAACACATTTTCCTCTGAATTTTCACATCACCTAAGCATTATTTATCTCTCATCTCTCTCTCCCTAGCTAACCTGACATTTTAAAAAATATATTTCATAAAAAAATAAAAATTAAATTAAAAAATAAAAATATATTTTATTATTTTTTATGTGTGAGTGTATTTCCTGCATGTGTATAAGTGCACCCTGGAACTGTAGTTATGAACTGTTGTTAGCTGCCATGTGGGTGCTGAGAATTGAGTCCTGGTCCTCTTCAAGAGCAGCCAGTATTCTTTAACCACAGAGCCATCTTTCCAGCCCCCTTTCCCTCACATTTTTAACAAAACATTTTAAGGATAGTGGTGGGTATATGGTTGTTTGAATTTTTTGTCATTCTTGTTTGTTTTTATTTTATGTATATGAATGTTTTGCTTGCATGTATGTTTGTGTGCCATATGTGTACAATGCCTGTGGGGGCCAGAAGAGGGCAGAAGATCCCCTGGAATTGGAGTAACAGACAGTTACCAGCCATCAAATGGGTGCTGGGAACTAGACCTGGGTACTGTGGAAGAGCAGCCAGTGCTCTTAGCCACCAGCTCCAAACAACCTTACTTTTTCTAGAAAATACATCATAAAAATAAAAGCACTCATGCATGAAATGTATGCAAATGTTTGTTGAAAGTTTGAGTAAACCTAGAAATAATATAAATATAAATAAGTGACTGAATAAATTGTAGACTATTCCTATCATTGAATGTGGTATAAGAACTAAAAATAATGTTTGATTTACATCCGTTGACCTGAAAAGAAGTTGCTGAGAAAAACAGATGACAGCATAATATAAATGGTGCAATATGTCACATTGTTTGGACATTTTTAATGCTACATTTATGTATGGACAGAAGACTGATAGAGGAATAGAAAACTTTTAACAAAGGGAGATGTAGAAGTGTAATACATGTCCAGATTCCTTTAAACCCTTCTTAGTAAAGTAATACCAAAGATAGTTTTGGATTCCGTTAGTGGAAGAAAAGCTGTATTTTTGTTTTATGCCTGAGAAGACAATGATATTGTGAGCTGCTCTGTTGAGTAAAGTGGTTTGGGGCCACAAATACTGATTGAATTGTTCAGTTATTTTTAATGCTTGCATTTAAGAGTAAAACAATTGCCTTTTAATAACTAGAAAGAATTGAAAAAAGATTATATAACTATGCCTTTACTCATTTAAGGTGTTTATGAAATTTAGTATCCTTATTTCCAAAGTGGAATTTGTTTAACTTGCCAAGATGTTCTTCCTTTTTTTCCTTCTATTTGATTTTCTCCACTGCATATGTGATATGCAATTTAAGGAGCTAATGCTGAATTAGAGTACCACATTGTTTCACAAGATTCTTTGAAGAGAGAGCACTTTCTTAAATTTTCCCACTGTAAATCAGAATGTTTTTTTAAATAGCAGAAAAATGCTTTACTGGTGGACAGTTGTCTGCTCAATATACAGATGTGGCCTATGAAACAGAATTCAACCAATGCACTGTGATGGCCCTGTACATGTAAATAGCTCTGTAAATATGTTTTGAAATTGACTCACTATCATATCTGGAATAGCAGCATATTTACTTTGGAAGCTTTAGTTCTTTTTGCAGTTTATTGTTCTGTACATTAAAAAAGATAATTCTTAAACTAGCACCTACTCTGTGTATTTTTATTTTCTTTCATTGTACGCATTTTCAGAAAATGCACCAAATTACTATGGCCATCCAGAAATGAAGATAACCTAGCAAACTACAAGAGTTCTGATGTTTGTTAAGACTTTATCTATCCTTTCCTAATGAGAACATTAATTGGAAAAAAAATCCCATGTGTGTTCACATTAGTGAACACTTCCTGTACAGAGCCACCTCTGAGGTGCATCTTCTGACATTGCAGTTATTTAAGACAGCTTAACAGGTGCAGAGATAGATTTCCACCCACATAACCCCTTGAAAAGTATGGCAAATAATCTGAATAGTTGTTTCCTGTTGAGTTTACTGCAGAGCCAGAAGTCTCTGATTCTTGCAGAATAATGACAATCACCTAAATTGAAATCATTTACATTTTTCTTAAAAAAATAAAAAAATAGGCATGCTTGAACATATTAGGTAGTGGAGAAACTTTCAATTGCATGTGCTGGAAGATAAAGATTTAAGGCTCCAGAACTCTATAGTACCGCAGAAAATGGTTATTTGTAAGTAGAATACATGAAAGCATGCCTGCAGGTTCTGCTGCTAGTGATGCAACATGAACCTGAGATCAGAAGGGCTTCTCATTCTGAGTAGGGACACAGAGCAGCAAGTCATAAGTTTGGCTAGTGAGAAACAGAACAAGGGCTTGAGAACTGTACATATTGGACATAAAAATGCTAGGAAATTAGTTCTGAGAAGACTGGAGGCATTTATAGAGGAAATAATATCCCTCAGTATAACCATATTTATGACATAACAGGACTGAACAGTAGAAAGATGTGTAACAGAACCTGTGTGAGCTCAAGAATGAATTAAGGGAAAAGCCAAAATCTAATTATGTCAAGATTATAAAAGACCCAAGGGAGGATAGATGTAGTTAAAGCATATATTAAAGATAACAAACTAACCAGCAATAGTCTGTTGCCAGAATGAAAAGATTCCTTCTATTGGGGCTGGAGAGATGGCTCAGCAGTTAAAAGCACTGATTGCACTTGCAGAGGACCCAGGCTCAATTCCCAGCACCCACATGGTGGCTAACAACTATCTGTAACTTCAGTTCTAGGGGACCCAATGCCTTCTTCTGACCTCCTTGGGCACTGCATACCATGGGTGCACTTACACACACACATAGGCAATGCACTCATACACATAAAATAAAAATAGTAATAATAAAGGTAAGATTACAAACAGTGGGACTGGAGAGATGGCTCCAGTGATTAAGAGTATATGGGGCCAGGCGTGGTGGTGCACGCCTTTAATCCTAGTACTGGGGAGGCAGAGGCAGGCGGATCTTTGTGAGTTCAAGGCCAGCCTGGTCTACAGAGTGAGTTCCAGGACAGCTGGGGCTACAGGGAGACCCTGTCTTAAAAGACCAAAAAAAAAAAAAAAAAAAAGTGTATATGGGAACCTTGGGTTGTTCAAAATTTCGACATAGATACTTGCAAATTGGTTTTACACGAACGTTACTTACATTCATTGCTTATGCTTAATAATTTGGCTCACTTAAAAAAATGTACCAATTACCTAATCGTATGGCAAACTGAGCAATGTCAATGTTATCTGAAAACAACTGTGCTCTTATATTGTAGAATCCCTTAAAAAATAAAGGAAAAAGAAAAAAAAGAAGAAAAAAGAACATAACTCACCTTATCTGAGATGACGATTAATTTCAGTCCCATGGCTTAATATTTGCTCATGAGAGTAGATGTCAGACGTAATGGATTAAAATGGAAAATTGGTGTGTTTTGTTTTGGTTTTTTATTCAACATTTGTCTGATTAATGAAATGAGGCAAGGATTGCAAGATATTAAATCTTATCCTATTAAAAAAAAAAGAGCATTCACTGCTCTTGCAGGGGACGTGGGTTTGATTCTTAGCTCCCACATGGTGGCTAACAATTGTCCTTAACTCCAGTTCCAGGGGAATCCCACACCCTTTTCCAACCTCCCAGCATTGCATGACACAGGTGTCTTTGGAAGAATTTTTTTTTGTTTTTGTTTTTTGTCTATTTGAGACTGGGTCTCCCTTTAGTCCCAGATGGCCTGGAACTCGCTATGTAGACCAGGCTAGCCTTGAACACACAGAGATCCACCTGCCTCTGTTTTCTGAGTGCTAGGATTAAAGGCGTATCACCACGCCCGGTGGGAAGGAGTTTTTAAACATACATAAAATAAATATAATAAAGTATTTTTTAAAAGATTACAAATATTGTAGAAAAAGGTAATAGGTTCAGTATATAGGCAAATATTCCATGCTTATTGAAGGGCAGGTTTCTAGATACAAAGCCAGAACTGCCAGCCCAGCTAGCAGGACTTGAAACTGATCAGAATTTTCCCTGACAAGATTTGAAATTGTTTTTGACAGTATCTCGCACGAAAGAAATTGCTGGGCATAGGACAAACCCAGAAAATATAACTCAGACTCAAAGAACTATCTGGGTAGAAGTAGTCTCAGAAATGAGATATATTCTAAATAAGCACAAAAGCTAAGGGAAAACAGGAAGAGATGGAAAAAGAACTATGAAGTAAACATTCCAAGTCAAATGTAAACATCCCAACAAAATTTGGCTGTAAATCTTTAATTATTTATTTTTTTATTATTTTTTAAGTGTATGAGTGTACTGTCTGCATGTAGGTTGGTGCACCCATGTTGTGCAATGCCGAGGAGGTCAGAGAGGGTGTCAGATTCCCCTGGAACTGGAGTTAAAGACGGTTTTTAGCTGCAATGTGGGTGCTGGGAATCGAATCCGGGTCCTCTGCAAGAGCAGTTGGTGCTCTTAACCGCTGAGCCATCTCTCCAGCCCCTGGATCTAAATCTTTAATGCAAAAGAAATTCAGTAGAAACTGTAAAATGAAATTTGAATTTTGATTTTTTTTATCAGTCTAGAAATGCATGGGGGAATTACTCTCTCAAGCTGCACAACTGGGGCTGGAGAGATGACTCAGTTGTTAAAAATACATACATATGGGGCTGTATGTGTATATGCATATGTATAATATATAGATATCTGTATACTGAAGCAATACAAGTTGGAGAGAACAACAACAATGAAAGAACTGGGAAAAAAAAAACCCACTGAAACAAACAGTGAAGTTCTCCCAAAAACAATTTAAAAAAAAAACCTGCTTCTTGGAAGCAATTCTCCACATCTCTTGGCTCCACTCTCTAGACTCCTCTTCTGTCTGAGTCATCTTTTCCATGAAAGTGACCAGTAGTCTTTTTGACATGTTTTCTGTCTAGGAAATGGGAAGGTTCATGTTGTTTCCAGCCCTTAAAGATCAATGTTGTAAAAATTGTTTTAAAAATTTTACATCAAGTTATAATACATTGTAATAGACAAAAGCTACATCTATGTTTCATTCAGGTCAGAGCTATTAACTACTTTGGGCACCAATAATGCTCCTATGGTATACTACTATAAGAGTCTTACAAAATCCTAAAACACAGGGTGGCAGATGCTTATAATCTTAGCACTTGAGAGGCTGAGATAGAAGGACTACAAGTTTGAGGCCAGCCTGGGCTGTATAGTGAGACCCTATTTCTTTTTTTTTTTTAATTTATTATTTTATGTGCATGAGTATACTGTCTGCATGTAGGTTGGTGCACCCGTGTCGGGCAATGCCACAGAGGTCAGAAGAGGGCGTCGGATTCCTTTGGAACTGGAGTTAAAGATGGTTCTTAGCCACCAGGTGGTTCTGGGAATCAAACCCAATCAAACCCGGGTCCCCTGAAAGATCAGTCGGTGCTCTTAACCGCTGAGCCATCTTTCCAGCACTGAGACCCTATTTCAAAAAAGGGAGAGGGGCTGGAGAGACGGCCTAGCGGTTAAGAGCGCCGACCGCTCTTACAGAGGACCCGGGTTCAATCCCCAGCACCCACATGGCGGCCGAGAACCGTCTGAAACTCCAATTCCAGGAGAACTCCAGTTCTGGGGGAATCCAACACCCTCTTCTGACCTCCGCGGCATTGCACGACACGGGTGCACAAACTTGCATGCAGACAGTACATTCATACACATACAGAAATAAATAAAATTAATAAAAAAAAAAAAGGGAGAGAGCTCCTAAGCAGGATGAAGTATTTACTTGGACCAGATATTTGGAGAGTTGAGGCAGAACAATTGCTTACATGTACAGGTTCAAGGCCAAGGCTGTGTGTTTTTATCCAAAGCCAGCCAGCTGACACATGGCAGATCTAATACTAAAACTCATGGGTACTCATGGTTTGAATCTGGAATATTCCCCCAGCCCTTCAGGCTCATATTTTGAACACTCAGTGCCTATCTTGCTGTGCTACTTTTGAAGCTTTGAAGTCTTTGGAAGTAGGTCCTGGCTGGCAGAAGTGGATGGACAGCTGGTCACTTAGAATCCTTGTAAAACACCCCAACATTCCATCTATCCCTAGACCCTTTCTAGGGCTTGAGACCATCTTACCTTTCCATCCACTTAATTTTGGACCTCAATATCTGTATTGCTTTCCTATTACTGCCTTAACAAATTACTACAAGGTTAGGCATTTGACACAAATTTGTTATTTATAGCTCTGTAGGCAGTCCAATATCAGTTTCACCAGGATCGAATTTAGGTGTCTAAAGAGCTGAGTTACTTTCTGCAGGCCTGAAAGAAAAATCCATTTCCTTGGTCATTTAGGTTACTGACAAAATTCAGTTCTTTTTCTTTTTCTTTTCTTTTATTTTTTGTCTTTTCCAGACAGGGTCTCCCTGTAGACCCAGCTGTCCTGGAACTCATTCTGTAGACCAGGCTGGTCTTGAACTTACAAAGATCCACCTGCCTCTGCCTCCCCAGTGCTAGGATTAAAGGCGTGCGCCACCACGCCCGGCAGCTAAATTCAATTCTTATGGTTGGAGGGATGAGGTGTTCCCCCACTTGCTGGTTTTGTTGTTGTTGCTATCGGAGAGACCACCCATTTTCTTTGGCTCAAGGCCCAGGTTGAATGTCTTGTCACATTTTGAATTGAATCTCTCTGCCCAATGTGCTTACGCTTAAGGGACCCCATACAGTTAGACTGCCTAAATAATCCAAGATTATGTTCCATTTCAATTCCCTTAACTTTAACCACGAGTACAAAATTCCTTCTGCTGGGTAAGTTAACATATTCAAAGGTTCTTTGGGTTAGAAACTGGGTATCTTTCCCTGAGACATTGTTTTGTACACCACATCTCACCCCGGCATATTTAATCAGTGTCTTGAACATATTACCTGGTTCTGGGGTTTTTAATGTTGTTTCCAGATGTGAAAGGCTTCCTCTCAACCTAGGGTCAAATTGATACTCTTTACCCCCAGAGGAAAGACCTTGGTCTTAGCTGAGTTCTCTTGTTTCCAGTACCCTACCTCTCTTTCAATCCTTTGAATGCTGGAAATCTTGGGAAATGTTTGCCACTGCTCTTCTCCACCTGTAATGGTGCGTGAAGTTCCCACTCCTTATCCAAACCCAGCTCAGAGCACCCCTTCCAGAAAATCCTTGGCCCAGTTACAGCCACCTGGCCATGGCCTCTTTAAACACCTCTGTGTCAAACTTATGTCCTATGTTTTGCATTAAACCCACAGGAGTTGTAACTTTGTGTACTTAACCTACCCAGGGTTTACTTTCCTGTCTCAGCCAAACTGCCTTTTCCTGAATATCCTGACTTTCTTTGGGTAGGCTATTTTACTTTAGTGCACGCCCCTTTCTCTTCATTGAATTGGGGTAGCTGTTAAGATTGTTGTGAAGAATAGAACGGTCATGTGCAAATAGATATTAAATTTGATAATATTACTAGTATTTCCAGTGTTCCTGTGGACTGAGCTACCACATAATCTGGGCTTACTGAATGTTTAAGACATGTATGGGTTCATCTCACCCTCTTGAAGGTTCTCACCAGTTACAGTAGCCACCTTGGAAAGGAAACTGAGACTATTTCATCATCCTGGCACCTCTGGAGTCTGTCTCCTGGTTCCTTAGGTAAAGGCGAGAGAGAGAAAGAGAGAGAGAGAGAGAGAGAGAGAGAGAGAGAGAGAGAAAGGAGGGAGGGGAAGGGGAGGGGAGGGGAGGGAGAGAGATATCCAGTGACAGCCACAGATCATCAGTCACCTGTACTGGCTACCCTGCGAGGTACACAAGCAGATCCGCATGGCCCTATTTGACCATATCAACTATGAGAATGATTTCACTTTTATGTAGTAAAAACTAGGAGATCTCCTAAGCAGACCCTAGCTACCAGAGCCCAGAGGTCCAGGTTTTGCTGCCCCGTGCACCTCCAGCCCCTTGGTTCTGCCTGGGAAGTGCGATCAAACCACCAACTGCTTCCGGACTGGCGAAAGCCAAAGCCCTGGCTCTGTGCTCCCCATCAGCAGCTCGGGGTGGATTCCGCAGCCCCTTCCCTCTCTGAACCCGCTTCCAAGTTCCAGCCAACGCCTGCCAAGCTCCGAGTCCTCCAGATCCCGCCCCAGGCGAGGCCCTTCACCAACCCCTCGGGACGCGCAGTTGGGCCCCCTGCAGTTGAACCCCGCCCCCTGCCGTCCCGCTCCATCCAGGCCACGCCCCAACCTCCCACAGGCCATCCAGGCTCCTGGCCCCGCCTCCTGGTTCCGCCCCCTCAGGCCAGCACACCCCCAGCCTGGCTCCGCCAGCCAGTCAAGCCCGCAGCCCCAGGCTCCGCCCCTCCACCCGCCCACGCCGCTGGCCTCTCTTCTCGGCTCCGCCCCGATAGGTCGCCTATGTCCTCAGTCCCCAGCTCCGCCCCGACAGGCCGACCAGTTCTGGACCCTCCTCCTGGCTCCGCCCTGACAGACCGCCCACGGCCCTTGTCCCTCCTCCCAGGCTCTTCCCTGGCAGAACGCCCACTCTCTCAGCTCCAGGCTCCGCCCCGACAGGTCACCCACGCTATCAGCTCCAGGCTCCGTCCCAACATGACGGCCACGCCCACGGCCCCCTCCTCCAGGCTCCGCCCCGACAGGCTGGGATCCGGCCACGCCCACGGCCTCCGGGCTCCGCCCCCCGGTTGGCTCCACTTCTCCCGCCCGCTGGGGCCCACCTCGGATTGTCGGGGTCCCAGGCGCCGGCCAGTCCAGCCACCCGAGGAGTCTGCGCTGCAGGACCGCCCCGCTCGCCTTACGTCCGGGCGCTACTGTGCCCCTCCTCCGAGTAAGTGCCCCCTGGGCGCGCGGGTCCGGCGCACAGGCTCTCGGGGCTCCCGGGCGTGGGGATCAAAAGAATGGCAATAATAAAAGGCTGCGGGCGCTATTTGGGAACTTTCAAAGTGCTCGTGGGGGCGCACTTGCTGTCGGTTCGGAGACTGCCAGTGAGAGCGGGTGTGAGTGGGCGCGTTTGGTGAGTTAAGTGGGTGCAAGAGTGTGTAGGGGCGCAGCTTCGGAAAGTCCCGGAGTTTACCCAGTGCCTCGCTGCACTGAGGATCCCGGTTCCTCTCGGGACCTGTAGGTCTCAGCGGACCTCCACCTCCACCTTCTGCGCTGAGCCCCTCTGGCTCATCTCTTCCCTCCTCTGAACTCGGCTCCCGCTATGTGTCAGGTCTTCCTGGTAACCAAACTCACAAACTGGCGCCAGGCTTGCCTGTGTTGTCAGGACGCCACTGATTGCAGACTGAGGTGCAGTCCTAAGATTGTAAACCATCCCTGCCTTGTAAAACGGGCAAGGACGAGTTTTGCTTTAAAATTACTCTGTGAAGACTTCCTTTGGGGAACAGTATTGTGCGTATTTGTGTGTGTTCTTGTGCGCACAAATTACGCCCAGCACCCAGCACCTGCTGCGGGAGCACCTGAAGAGTTTCCCCGGGCCCGAGATCTAGGACTGCTGATCCGCGTTTTCCAGACCAGTCTGATCCAACGACTTGGGCACCTGAAAGATTGTTCATTGACTCAGCAACACTATGTTTCTAAACCGACTGATTTCCTAAGTGACAACACTACTAGCAACTAGAGTCGACTGCCCAGTGTTGAAACAGCACCCTTGATTGCTTAAGAAGGATAACTCCAACCCACTGTAAATCATTCTTATTGGGAAGGGGGCAGTTCCTCTCACTAGGAAGGGCATATTTTGTTTTTCTTTTTTTTTTTTTTTTTTTTGTTTTGTCTTTTCGAGCAAGGGTCGCCCTTGTAGCTGTGGCTGTCCTGGGAACTCACTCTGTAGACCAGCTGCCTTGAACTCACAGAGACCACCTGCCCTCGTGCCTCCCAAGTGCTAGGAGTAAGGCGTGCGCCAACAAACCGGGCCAGGGGCCAGTATTTCTACTTAAACAATTAGTGTTGGTCAGTTTGCTGGCATCCTAACAAGCTTAATTGTGCTTGAGTTTGAGGGTAAGCCATTTAGTCCGTCTCTGGATTCTACTGCTCAGTTTATTCTAGCCCTGTGCTTGCTGTGGAAGTAGAAACTTCCCCCCACTTCCTTAATGAAAATACATTTAAGAGATGGTGGTAAGGAAATGACAATTTGAATACAAATTATTTGCCAAGGTGTAAGGCTAAGGAAATTATGTGGCTAAAGAAAAGAACCGGAGAGGGTGGCCTTTAGAAAGCCATTGTGCTTTGGCTGTGAAAGTTAAGAGCTGATAAATCACTTTAAGTGCTGCTTATCGCAGCAGATATTTTTATCATGCATTGAATCCTGTAGTACACAAAGGTGTTTCCACGCTGTTTTAACTAAGGTAACATTATACTTTGCAGTGTAAACAAATGACTCCATTTTTCTTTAAGGAAAGAAATAATTATCAAATTAAACACTTGGAAACATTCATTGCCACCTTCTAGTTAGATCTGTCATGGGGAGTTAAGTCAGCACTTTATTAACATTCTAGGTAGAAATGTAATTATCTTTTCCTTAGTCTTTTGGATGCATGTTAATTTTCCTGACCCACTGCCCATCCTTGGAGGTTTTGTCTCTAGATGCCTAATGATTACGTTGTTCATGCTTCTATTGAGAGATCATGATGTTGACAAGCCATTACATCCATCTAGATGATCTGACTGAAGAATCATTAACAAATCATTGAACTGAGGAAAGTTCCACCAAAAGTGTAGTGATCTTGTACTCAAGGGCTTTACAAACATGGCCTTCGTGGGGGATTTATTCCATCCAGCCTTTTGTTTTCATGAGTTTGCTTTTAACGAGGAAAGGGGTTGTGTGAGTTGCAAACCTGTCCATCTTCATTGTCTCTTAACTTTTCCGTTTGTGATATTGTTAAACATAGTCTTTGCCTATGAGACTGTGAGCTGACACGAGGACAGGCTATGCTGCAATCTTAAACAAAATGGCCACAACCAAGAGCTGGACACCATATACTCTATGGGCCAGTCACAGAGTGTTTTATAGAAGGGTCTGCCTATTTATTTTTTATTTTTTTTTGTCGTTTATTTTCGTTTCAATTTTTCATTCTGTTGAAATTGGAGGAAAGGGCATGTGGAAAGAAGTAATTGTATCCAAACAATACTTATTAGGAAATGACCCCTGGGGTAAGAGCAGATTCCTAACTGGCTTGAGGAACTTCACGTAGTTGATCCTTGAGGTTGAGTAGGGGTCCTGTCAGGCACTGCAGAGTTAATTGATAAGTTACTTAATCCACTTCTTCTGGGGTTAGCCCCATTTGGAAGCAGAACAGTTCTCTCTCAGAAGTTTCACTTGTATTTAGAATTGAGCTTTGCTACACACCAAGGACAACAGTCCCTTGTCTGTCCCCTTTATTTTTGCATGGTATGGATTGAAAGGACAGAACATAAGGTAAATTGTAGGAGGCAGGGTTGAGATAACAGAGACAAAGAGAGGCCACCTGTGTTGAAGGCACAGGTTGGAGTGGGGAGGAGGATGAGACACTTTAACATAGTTCTAGTACTAGGAGTGCTGACTTTGGCAATAAAGACACACACAAAGCCGACCTGAAGACAAAGTGCACAGTCTGCTCCAATTTGGTATTTGCAAGGATCTCTGGGTCTGATAGAGAAAGGAAGAGGGTTATTCCTCCAAGGTAGAATGTAAGGGCTGCTATTGGGGTGAATGGGTAAACTACAGCAAGGTAGTCTGGACACGTCAGTTTGATAAACTTGAGTTGAACAAACAACCTGTCACCCTCCAACTGGATGGTGGGGGCTGTGGGGTTGGGCACAACAGACCTGCAGATTAGTATTTTGCACAGAGAATGACTGTAACTCATGGATGTATCACTATATGCTAAAAATAAAGAAAAAAAAAACTGAGGGAGAAAGTGCGGGAACCGGGTTAATGGCAGAATGCATGATCTGGGATGGATGGGTTTAGGGGGGAAGGCGAAAGGGAAATATCCTTAACTGAATTGGAAAAAAATGTATGAAATGCAACAAGACTCACAATAAAACATTAAATTGAAAAACACATTAAAAAAAATAAACTAGCCTGAGAAAAAAAAAAAAAAAAGAAATGTTATTCCGTGGACAAACTTCAGCATGAAATGGTAAACAGCCCGAATTGACCATTTCCAAGACAACAGCTTCCAGAAAAGAGTTGACTTGTTTTGCTTCTCATCCCACCTGTGCCCCTTTTCTAAAAGCCTAGGGAACAATCTGCAGAGAAGGGGGGGAGTGGGTAGAAGGTAAGGGCTGCGTTTGGGGTGAATTGGTGAAATAAAGCATGAGTTCAGTTGGGACACTCATTTGATCAACTTGATTGAACATACAACCCCCCTCCNATCTATGGATATAACAATAAGTCATTAAGGGAGTCAGCTTGATTCAATAATTGCTTAGTAGAAAACTAGTATTAGGTTCTCCCCTATACCCTATGACCTGGCTAGCTTCAGGTCCCTAGGCCTGATATCAATGTCAGGTTCTGTCCCATGGAGTGGGACAGAATTAAAGGTCCATGGAGTGGACCTTTAATTCAATTAATTGGTTATTGGTTATTTTCATAATCTTTGTACCACTATTGCACTGATGGGCACATCATGCCAGGCCAGTTGTTACTGCAAACAATATTATTATTGAATTAACCATTTCTAAAATATTTTTTCAGAAATAATCTTTGTGGAATGTTTTAAAAATTATAATTATTAACATATATCCATTGGGCAAATTAATGGCATATTTAACTGTGACATTATTGGAGAACTTTTAAAATCATTAAGATAAAACTTGAGTTTGATATAAAGTGAAATTTTATATGTTTTGATTTTGGGCAAAATCAAACATTTTTCACTTATGAGCTTAATGAATAGGAGAATCACTTGAAGATTAATATTATGTCTGAGAATAAAGCATATTCATAAGAGAATCAGATTGATTTTCTTGTTTGGTTCAAAATATATCAGAAGAGAATAATCAGAAAGGAGTTCTAAAATTATTTTGAGGCATGGCAATATTCCTGAGACACTCATTTAGCTCCAACATAAAATTTTCCATCTGGGTGTTTGTAGTATGTACAGGTATGTTTTATAATTGCTTCATATACTTTTAGTTACTATCTAACATGGCAATATAGTATGAGATAGTCAGATGGCCTTAAGCTCAAGAATACTTGTCTGTTATCAATTAGTATATTAAAACCACAGGTAGCTATAGAACTTACTGATTTTCAGCATAATTACTTTCTAATCACAAAGAATAATAATCACAACTAAACTCCTAACAGTGATTGCATACTGTGGATCACGCTTTATGCTTACCAAAGTACTGCTGCATTTAATAATGTTAGCTCAAAGGTTGTCAGGAAGATAAATGAGTAAAAAGTACATGCTTAGGATTTTAGCTCAGTGTCTGCTTCATAGAAAACATCCAATGAATAAGCTATTTATTTTTATTATCCTCAGAAGGAAATTTAAGTTTAAAAAGTAATTTTCCCTAGGGCCATACATCTGTGGTGTTGACTTTACCTTAATAATTAACATTCTTTTCTTACTCTGTCTACAATTGGCTTAGGGTACAGACATCTTGGCAGAGAATTTGTTATTGAAGCACCAATCATCACCCATGGATCTAAACTCAGGTACACACAGATATCAGGTAAATACCCAAAGTTATTCAATGGTGGTTTGAAGCTGAGCCACTAGGCTCTCTCATTATCTACCTTTGAATTCATTGGACTCATTCTTAACTCTCATAAAAAGATAAAATTGTATAGAATAAAAGTATTTTGCTTAAATATTTCTAAATATAAAAGACAAATAAATTTATTGTCATAAAATTCATCATTTCATCTATATAAGGTGCATTTTTTTTGTCTTTTCGAGACAGGGTCTCCCTGTAGCTGTGGCTGTCCTGGAACTCACTCTGTAGACCAGGCTGGCCTTGAACTCACAGAGAACCACCTGCCTCTGCCTCCCAAGTGCTAGGATTAAAGGCGTGCGCCACCAAGCCCGGCCAGAGGGCATATTTCTACATTAAACAATTAGTTGGTCAGTTTGCTGCATCCTAACAGCTGTATTGTGCTTGAGTTGAGGGTAGCCATTTAGTCCGTCTCTGGATTCTACTGCTCAGTTTATTCTAGCCCTGTGCTTGCTGTGGAAGTAGAAACTTCCCCCCACTTCCTTAATGAAAATACATTTAAGAGATGGTGGTAAGGAAATGACAATTTGAATACAAATTATTTGCCAAGGTGTAAGGCTAAGGAAATTATGTGGCTAAAGAAAAGAACCGGAGAGGGTGGCCTTTAGAAAGCCATTGTGCTTTGGCTGTGAAAGTTAAGAGCTGATAAATCACTTTAAGTGCTGCTTATCGCAGCAGATATTTTTATCATGCATTGAATCCTGTAGTACACAAAGGTGTTTCCACGCTGTTTTAACTAAGGTAACATTATACTTTGCAGTGTAAACAAATGACTCCATTTTTCTTTAAGGAAAGAAATAATTATCACAATTAAACACTTGGAAACATTCATTGCCACCTTCTAGTTAGATCTGTCATGGGGAGTTAAGTCAGCACTTTATTAACATTCTAGGTAGAAATGTAATTATCTTTTCCTTAGTCTTTTGGATGCATGTTAATTTCCTTACCCACTGCCCATCCTTGGAGGTTTTGTCTCTTAGATGCTAAATGATTCGTGTTCATTGCTTCTATTGAGAGCATAGATTTTACAAGCCATTACATCCATCTAGATGATCTGACTGAAGAATCATTAACAAATCATTGAACTGAGGAAAGTTCCACCAAAAGTGTAGTGATCTTGTACTCAAGGGCTTTACAAACATGGCCTTCGTGGGGGATTTATTCCATCCAGCCTTTTGTTTTCATGAGTTTGCTTTTAACGAGGAAAGGGGTTGTGTGAGTTGCAAACCTGTCCATCTTCATTGTCTCTTAACTTTTCCATTTGTGATATTGTTAAACATAGTCTTTGCCTATGAGACTGTGAGCTGACACGAGGACAGGCTATGCTGGAATCTTAAACAAAATGGCCACAACCAAGAGCTGGACACCATATACTCTATGGGCCAGTCACAGAGTGTTTTATAAGGTCTGCCTTTTTTTTTTTTTTTTTTTTTTTTGTTTCGGTTTTTTTCGTTCAATTTTTTCATCTGTTGAAATTGGAGGAAAGGGCATGTGGAAAGAAGTAATTGTATCCAAACAATACTTATTAGGAAATGACCCCTGGGGTAAGAGCAGATTCCTAACTGGCTTGAGGAACTTCACGTAGTTGATCCTTGAGGTTGAGTAGGGGTCCTGTCAGGCACTGCAGAGTTAATTGATAAGTTACTTAATCCACTTCTTCTGGGGTTAGCCCCATTTGGAAGCAGAACAGTTCTCTCTCAGAAGTTTCACTTGTATTTAGAATTGAGCTTTGCTACACACCAAGGACAACAGTCCCTTGTCTGTCCCCTTTATTTTTGCATGGTATGGATTGAAAGGACAGAACATAAGGTAAATTGTAGGAGGCAGGGTTGAGATAACAGAGACAAAGAGAGGCCATCTGTGTTGAAGGCACAGGTTGGAGTGGGGATGAGGATGAACCGTTAACATATTCTAGTGACTAGAGTGCTACTTTGGCAATAAGACACACACAAAGCCGACCTGAAGGACAAAGTTGCCAGTCCTGCTCCAATTTGGTATTTGCAGGATCTCATGGGTCTGATAGAGTAAAGGAAGAGGGTTATTCTCCGAGGTAGAATGTAGGGCTGCATTGGGGGGAATGGTGAAACTACAGCAAGTAGTCTGGACACGTCATTTGATACAACTTGATTGAACAAACAACCTGTCAACCCCCACTGGATGGTGGGGCTGTGGGGTTGGGGCACAACACCTGCAGATAGATTTTGCACAGGATGCTGGTAACTCCATGGATGTATCACTTAGCTAAAAATAAATGAAAAAAAAAACTGGAGGAGAAAGTGCAGGGAACGTTAATGGCAGAATGCATGATCTGGATGGGATGGGTGGGGGGGAAGGGAAAGGGAAATATGACCTACTGAATGGAAAAAATGTAGAAATTCACAAGCAAGCTCAATAAAAATTAAATAAAAAACATTAAAAAAAATATAACTAGCCTGAGCAAAAACAAAAAAAAAAAGAATGTTATTCCTGTGAAAACTTCACATGAAAGGTAAACAGCCCGAATTGGACCATTGTCCAACAACAGCTCCTAGAAAAGATGACTTGTTTTGCTTTCTCATCCCACCTTGCCCCTTTTCTTAAAAGCCAGGAACAATTCTGCAGAAGGGGGAGTGGGTAGAAGGTAAGGGCTGCGATTGGGGTGAATGGTGAAATAAAGCATATGAGTCTGGGACACTCATTTGATCAACTTGATTTGAACATACAACCCCCCTCCNAAGGGAAAGGGAAATGTGCCTGAACTGAATTGGAAAATGATGTATGAAATGCACAAAGCATCAATAAAAAAAAATGTTAAAAAAAACAGCTACAAGAGAAAAAAAATAAATAAAATGATAAGCATTTGTTATAGTGACAAAAAAAAAAAAAGAGAAAGGAAGAGGGTGTTGTGTCTGACCAGATTAGCTTCTGACATCTTGCCCCTCCTCGCACTACCCACATCCTGCATTTAATACTAAAAGTACACAGTAAGAACTTAGCAAACACCCAAAAGATGCTTTTAACATCCTGCTTTAAGGCTTCCCTGCAGCTAAAAATTCACTTCTTGATACCTCATCTCTTGTTTTGGGGTCTGAGCCCACTGCAGTTTCTAGACTTTTGTTCTTTGGTCTTGCTCTCCAACAGCCAGAAATGAGTAATTCGTGAAGAGAGGGATTCAGGGAGTAAGAGAGAGACAGACGGGGATATACACACACACACACACACACACACACACACACACACACATACATTATTGCAAAGTGTAAATGGTGTGAAATAGTATTGAGTAGGAGTCAGTTTTTTATTTCTCATTTTTGCCTGAAGAAAAGCAAATGAGTTAAAAATGGAAAGTAGATGATTGTAGAATGCCAGTCAAGAGGCACCATAGAAACCAGTTAGCCAGGGGTCCTATCCTAGATCATAAAGTATTTAGGTTTGGAGGTGTCCAAGTTCCTTAGCCTAGCACACAGGAAGTGAACATCATCATTCTTGCTGCAAGCATTTATTGAGCTCCTACTGCGTTCCTGGTAGTTTATGACAGCCTGCAACATGAGAAGGCTGGTCATTTGCACAAAGAACATTGGTAAGAAGGGTGCCCTGAAGATGTTATAATAGCAAAAGTGAATTCAAAATTTTCTTGTGTTTCACACAGGAAAGGTACTTAGGATAGTAAAAACATTCTCACAATATTTTATTTCTCAATAATAAGAGCCTATATTGGACACATTTTGCCTGATGTATTTTCAAATAACCAGGGATATAACAGCCACAAACCCGGTTCAGTGGGATTTTTTTTTTTTTAATATGCTTTCATGCCAAGAATGGATAGTACTTGAGATATTTGCTTGAGAATATCCCTGGTAATCAAATTATACCCCCGGTGGTTTCATGGAACAGTTGCTTTTTCTGTAGAGGCAAGTATTTATATAGCTGAGGTTCAGTCAGCCATAGAGCTAGCTGCGTGTCAGCATGCTTGGTTTCCTAGCATTGCCCTCTTTCATACAGAATAAGGGACTTGCAGGACCACCAGAGATTTCTTTCAGGGTAACTAGGGGCTGGCAAGACAAATGGCTTTTTTCCACTGAAAAGAAAAAAAAATGAAAGGGTGAGGAGGTCACAGGCATGGGCCTCTGAGAGAGAGCACCTCAAGCCAGCTGATAAACAAATCTAGGTTAGTGTCTTTGATAACAGAGAAGAAAGAGTATTAGATTCAGATTTTCTCTTCTTGTCATTCCCTTGGCACTGAAAATAAAGATGGCTTGTTTGGTCAGAAGAGGTTGGTTAGAATGACTTTACTGGAACTAGCTGCTCATGTCTCAGGTGCCACAGGCTGTGTGACTTTGAACAATCTACATAGCCCTCTGAGCATCTTTCCTCAGTGCTTGTATCATATGATTCCTGTATGAAGTAAACTGAAAATATTCTTAACAATGATGTTAGTGCTTGTATCATACGATTCCTGTATGAAGTAAACTGAAAATATTCTCCCATCTTCAGTGTGTGGAAGGAACTCAGTGAGGGTGGAATTGGTTGGATTAGTCAAATTAGTCTCCTTTCAGGGGGAGGGTGTTAGTGCTGGGGGAGTTGGGGGGGTGGTAAATTGTGCTGGATACGCTTATGGTGTGAATTTTTATTTCTAACAATGCCAGAGAAGCTCAGAGAACATGGTGAATGAACACAGTTGCAGCAATTGCTGTCTGCAGGGTCATGTGATTCTATAAAGGTAGTGCTGGTGCTCCAGAGTCTGGGCAGGGCTGGTGGGTCTTATGTGTCAGCACAAAGAGTGCTGGTGCCTTCCCTGTGAAGGAGGCAAGAGGTTTTATTGTTTTGTTTTGGTCTTTTTGAGACAGGGTCTCTCTGTAGCCCCAGCTGGCCCAGAACTCACTTTGTAGACCAGGCTGGCTTGAACTCACAGAGATCCATGTGTCTTTGCCTCCCAAGTGCTAGGATTAAAGGCACCACGCCTGGAATTTAAGACCTATGAATTAAGCTGTGAGTAGTGGGTTGGCCTTTCAAATCTCCCATGTTTCAAACAGATATAAAGACCAAAGTACCCAACATACACAGCTGCCCTGGGCATTGTAAGGGACTCTGACTGGCACATCTTCAGCTAGAATTGTAAGTTCCAGCAGGCCTAGAACAAGGATGGCCACAGTCCACACTCTGCTGGGAACATAGCATTGGGCAGAGTATATGACTGAGTATGGAGAAGTAATCAAAGGCTAGGTGGCAGCCCAGCTACCACAGCTGGCTCTTACTCCTTTAGGCAAGCTCATTTAGCATAAGTCTTCTCTACTACCAAATCTTACCTTTATTTATTTATCTTTTAAGTGAGATTATTGGGCCTAGAGATATGGTCAGTGATTAAGAGAACATAGTGCTCTTGCAGAGGACCAGAGTTTGATTCTAGTACTCGTACTGGGTAGCTCACAGTGGCCTATAAGTCCAGCTTCAGAGGATCTGATGCCTTAGGCCTCCACTTCTGTGGGCACCCCGCACTCACATGCACATACACACAAGCAGAAATACACATACATATGCATAATTTAAAATTTTTAAAAATTAAACTCTTTGAGTCTTACAATATGACCTTCAACAAAAATGGCTGGTACAGAGGTTGTGGTGTGTGCTGTGGCACACTTTCTTGACTTCAGCTGTCTGGCTGACTGTGTTCAGAGTCATACACATGCAGACACAACACAAAATGCCACAGCCTTATGGGGAAAAGTGCAGGCACAATATTGGCAATTTCAGAGTTCAAGATGTAAACGTTGATGACTCAGACCTTCAAGAAATATGTCCAGCACCTGACTGCATCATGATGTGATCAGGAAACAACTCTATTTTCCCTTCTCTCTCTCTCTCAAGAAATGAGGTGGTTTTCTGGGAAATGGCTGGTGTTTGATTAATTACCTTTGTCACCACCTTAGGGCAGAGACAGCCCCCCAGTGACTCACAGGGTGTACCTGGGAGGGGACTGAGCCCTCACTTCCTTAGCTTCCAGAGATGACCTCTGTCTACACGTGCTTAGCCTTTCTGCCCTTTTGCTTTTATGACCTGAACCTGTTCCTGAAGGAACTGCTGCTGTTATTTGCCCATAAAAGAGACCTGTATAGAGACCTCCCAAGGAGGCAAGACCCTCCCTTGTATACCTATGTATTTACTCCCTTCCCAGCAGGAAGGCTTTGACCTATAGAGGCAGTTCAGGACATGATTATCTGGGCAGCCAGAAAGGTGAATGTGTCCACTGTGCCCTTTGAGAACTCATCCTGGCCTATGGGTTCCAGTCTGATGATAGTCAGTCACCCAGAAAGCTTGATACAAAGGTGAATGCTCATGGGTTCCCACCTACTTTGGCATCACTAAGGAATCTGTATTTCTGTCTCTAACACTGTCCACACCCCTGGGCCTGGTGCATAGCAAGATGAGAACCTCCTGCCAGGGACCTGTTCATGTCTTGTTTGATAAAGCTTATTTGGACAGCAGATATCTTTACCAGTGTGCGTGTGTGTGTGTGTGTGTGTGTGTGTGTGTGTGTGTGTTTCTGTATGTGTACATAGCAGGTGAGTGGGCTTAGGTCTGTGTGCACAGCCATGTAGAGGCCAGAGATTTATGTCACGTGTCTTTATTTTTAGATAGGGTATCTTACTGAACCTGAAGCACATGAATTCAGCTAGACTGTCTGGATCCTGAGGTCTGTGGATCCACCTATCTCCACCACCATCACTACCACCAGCCTTACACCCCCACAACTCCCAGCACTGGGGTTACAGACATGTGCTAAAGTTGAGGATCTAAACTCAGGTTCTTATGCTGGCATGTGAGCACTTGATCCACCAAGCCATCGCCTCAGCTCAGAATTACTATTTAATATAAGGCAATATATTGAAAGTACAGACTAGGTTTCAAATTGAAAGAAGATTGAAATTAATAATACACACAAAATGCATTTCTATAAACCTATCTTAAGAATTACCAAAGTAGTTTTCCAGATAGGTTCTTAAATGGGTTGAAAAATGTGAACAAGCAAAACTAACAGTGGCGTCCCACAAATAGATCCAGGAATTGAAAGCCACAGAACAGCAACCCTAGAGAATCTACTCAGTAGCTAAAGATCTAGATGTCGCCAGGTGTGGTGGTGCACGCCTTTAATCCTAGCACTTGGGAGGCAGAGGCAGGCGGATCTTTGTGAGTTCAAGGCCAGCCTGGTCTACAGAGTGAGTTCCAGGACAGCTGGGGCTACAGGGAGACCCTGTCTTGAAAAGACCAAAAAAAAAAAAAAAAGATCTAGATGTCAGCCATGGACCATGTGATGACATCTAGAGCTTCACCTGGCTTGAGCACATTAAAGTTGCTGTTAGATTGGATCTGGGATGTCATCCTTCTTTCAAGCATGGGATGGGTTTAGATCCTGGCTCAGCCTGAGATTCTGGGATCTATTTTCTTTTTTTCTTTTTTTTTTTTTTGTCTTTTTGAGACAGGGTCTCCCTTTAGTCCCAGCTGGCCTAGAGCTCTCTATATAGACCAGGCAGGCCTTGAACTCACAGAGATCTGCTTGCCTCTGCCTCCCAAGTGCTAGGATCAAAGGCTTGCGCCACCATGCCCGGCCCAAGTGACCTATTTTCACTATCCTAGGCCTGTTCCACTGTCTTGAGGTCCTGAAAACTCCAAGAATAATCTATCTTGAGTTCATAGTGCCCCTCTGATTGTGTAATTGTAGGCAACAGGAAATAGACTGTTTTTCCTTCGAAACCATCTTGCTATAACTTCTGCTTCTTGGTGGGGGGCAGGGGGTATGTCAGGACTTGAGACTTCCTTCCCTTATAGCGAATTCTGGTTACTCTTCAATTTTTCGTTCTGACAGGGGTCATGGAAATTATGAATGAAGAAAGTCTGCTCCTTATGGCACATAGTACTGATTTTGGTAGATCCACTGCCTTTTCCGACTAGGCTCAAATATTTGATTATGTACAAGCGTGAAGAGGATGAATTTGAATCTGGCCACCATCCTCTAGTTTTGATGGCCCAGATCCAGTACTTCAGGCCTTTCAGCCTCACCATGTGGGGAATAAGCAGATGGAGGAGGAATGGGTAGTGACTTTGGAGACAGATGGCAAGGCTGATTGATTAACCACTTCTCTGACTGACACATCCTTCAGTTCTGAGTACCTACAAGCACAGCCTCTCCAAAATTGTAGCTTTAATCAGTCTTATAGTTCTGTTCCCCTTTATGCTGCCTTTGGTATTTGCACAGTGGTAGTAGTGTACTTGTTTTGAGGCTTCCAGAGTACTTTGTTCTGGAGGTTAGAAGTCTAAGATCAGTTGGGGCTAGAGAGATGGCTCAGCAGTTAAGAGCACTGACTGGTCTTGCAGAGGACCTGGGTTTGATTCCCAGCACCCACATGATGGCTAAGAACTGTCCTTAAGCTAGGAGTGGTGGTGTATGCCTTTAATCCTAGTACTGGGGAGGCAGAGGCAGGCAGATCTCTGTGAGTTCAAGGCCACCCTGGTCTACAGAGTGAGTTCCAGGCCAGCTGGGGCTACAGGGAGACCCTGTTCCAAAAAAAAAAAAAAAAAGTCAAAGATCAGCATGTCAGCGGTTTGGTTTTTCCTGGGGCTATCTCCACATCTTACAAATGGCCCCCTTCCCCCTGTGTCTTTCTATAAACATCCCTGGGGTCTGGATTAGGCACTGGTCATATTGGATTAGGGTCCTACCCTTATAACTTCATTTAAGTTTGCCTATCTAAAGATATAGTTACATGGCAGTTAGTCTCTTGCTATATAAATTTGGAAGGTACAAGTCTTTCCATAATTATCATATTTTATAGAAATTAAAATAGGTACACTTTTTTCTTTTACATTTGTGTGAGTGTGTGTGTGTGTGTGTGTGTGTGTGCGTGTGTGTGTGCCATGGCACACATGTGGAGGTCAGAAGAAAACTTTCAGCAGTTAGTTTCTTTTTCAACAATGTAGGTTACAGGGATCAAACTCAGGTTGTCAGACTTTATGAAAAGTGCATTTACCTGCTGAGCCATCCCACCAGCCCAAGAAAAAAGTGTTTTTTAATTAATTTTTTTTCTACCCATTTCTTGTATTGGGGGCCCATCATTTTCAGTATAGACCCAAATGTGCATCTGGTATTTTTCTGTTTTTCATCTGTAAAGGACTTACTTTTCATTTTATTATTTTAATTTCTCATTTGTGTGTGTGTATGTGTGTGTGTGTGTGTATGCCAGACAGAGGTTCATGTTTGGTGTCTACCTCAATTGCTTATTTTTGAGATAGGGTCTCTTACTGAACCCAGAACTCACCAATTTGGCTAAACTGGCTGGCCAGAAAGCCCCAAAGATCCTCCCTCCTGCCCTTTCTCCCCCATGGGTTAGAATGATATGAACTCAGCTCCTCATGCTTGCTTGGCAAGCACTTTACCAACTGAGCCATGTCTCCAGCTCCATGAAGAACTTCCTTGAATACCTCTTGTATTTGGACATGCTGACAACTGATTCTTTTGCACATGGCTGCCTGATGTCTCTCTGTGTATCATTTCCTGTTCTTATAAGGGCAGCAGACAAATTGGAACAGGGCCAATGCCTAACAACCTCCCTGTAACTGACTCAGTTCAGTCAAGGTTCTGTCTTTAAATATGATCACATTCTGAAAGACTAGTGACAAGGCTTAAACATGGATTTAAAAAAAAAAAAACTGGGCGTGGTGGTGGCCACACGCCTCTAATTCCCAGCAACTTGGGAAGGCAGAGGCAAGGCGGATCTTTGTGAAGTTCAAGGCCAGCCTGGTCTACAGAGTGAGTTCCAGGACAGCTGGGGCTACAGGGAGACCCTGTCTCGAAAAGACCAAAAAAAAAAAAACAACAACAAAAAAAAACCATGGATTTTAGGGAGTATCTCTGTGTGCTGATACTGCTATAGCAAAATACCCAGTAAATTACTAGGTAATTTATGAAGCAAATTAATTTATTTTCCACAATTCTGATAGCTGAAGAATCTGAACATCAAACAGATTCTTCCAAGATGCCTTCTTATTATATCCTTAAGTTCACACAGTTCGTTTATAACATACTGACCTATGAGTCAGAACTCTCCCAATTCAACCACTTCTCCAAATACCTCATGTCTTAGTACCATCTCCTTGGGGTATGTGTTTATGATGGGAGGAGGACAGAGCTCAGTCTGTGACAATCAGAGCACTTTAGGAGACAGGTAAGGGATGCCTACGTTAGAGCAATTTGAATAGTAAAATCTATGGTTGGGTAGTTAGATGCAAGTTGGATCAGTGGCTTGAACTGTGATCCTTCTGCCTTCTTTCTGCTCTGTTCTCCATAGCAGGCATGCTACTTTTTATTAGCACACCTCCATGTCAGGGGCAGAAAGTGGCTTCTTTAGTGGTGGGCATCATTCACCAGCCTCATCCAAAACAGCAGTAGTGTGTGTGTGTGTGTGTGTGTGTGCGCGTGTGTGTGTATATGTGTATAAGAGTGTGTGTATGATTGTACATATGTATGAATGTGTGTGAATGTATATTGTGTGTGAGCATGTGTGTGTCTATGTCATGACACAGGTGGCAATGATAGCTTGGTTCTCTTGTAGTCTCTTCATAAGAAGGTAACTAGCTCTTTTACTAAGTCTCTGTGTCCTCGTTGGCTCTAGAACTAGTCACAGCCACAAGGAAAGCTGTGAAAATGGACTGTGGATATTGAGCTAGAACTCTCCTGTGGAACCCTCTCCACTGGCTGTGCCAATAGGAAGAAGCAGGAGGGCAAGAGTGCTGGGCAGGCAGACAGCATCCGCATTACCCCTGAGTTGCCCACCTGCCTAGATGGCTGCCCAGTTAAAGCTATCCTTGATACTAATTCCATCATATTGGAATTAAGGCTATCCACCCACAATGGTAACTGGAAGGATTAAAATATCCAGAGCTTTGGAGGTGTTTAAAATCACATCTGTATAAGGAGTGCTAGCTACAACTTGGGCTTGCTTATACAATAACATTGCCTTATAAAAATGGCACTATGTTTGGCACATGCCTTTAATCCTAGCACTTGGGAGGCAGAGGCAGGTGGATCTTTGTGAGTTCAAGACCAGCCTGGTCTACAGAGTGAGTTCCAGGACAGCCGGGGCTGTAGGGAGACCCTGTCTCGAAAAAAGACCAAAAAAAAATAAATAAATAAATAAATAAAAAAATAAAATAAATAAATGGCACTATGTACTTTGGAGAAAAAGCATCCTGCATTTAAACCCGGAAGAATTCCTTGTTTCTGAAGATGTTTGCTGCCTCAATAATTATGGCAAACATTTATCAAGTGCTTATGATGGGCCAGGCATTGTGTGCTAAGTGCTCTATACACATTATTCAATTTCACCTTCAGAATGGACCCATGAGAAAGGTACCACTGTTAATCCTGAGGTGAGGAGGCTTAATAACCTGCTGCAGCTGCTGTGCCTACCTGGGCCACAGCCCAGTCAGCTGCCTCCCAGACAGATGCTCTGGAGTTCTAGAGTATCTTCTCCTCATTACAACTGCTAGAAACACCATCATTTCCTGTGACTTCTCACAGGTTTTAGGTCTCCAGCCACATGGGTTCTATCACATGGCTGGGCTCCATCACATTGCATTGTTTTTAGTAGTAGAAAGATGGACCAAGGGTTGTGTTGAACTGCCCACACCATATTTAATGGGTGAGATGTGTAGTTTGGGGGCTGTAAGAACCCAACATTCAATTGCCTTTTGTAATTCTAGCAAGCTTCTTTTAGTTTTGTTTTGTTGTTTTCGACAAGGTCTCACATATTCCAAGCTTACTTTGGACTCTTTACATAGCTGAGGATGACCTTGAATTTTTGACCCTCCTACCTCCACCTCCAGACTGCTGGAGTTTGAACCCAGGATTTCATGCATGCTAGACAAGTAGTGTACCCACTGAGCTACATCACCAGCCCAAAGTCATTTTGAATTAAGGTTGTCTATGAGATGTCTTGGAGCACACTATTTGCATATGATTCTAAAAACATTTTGAAATAGTATGTCAACTTTTAATCATGCCTGTAAATGAAACCATTCATCTTAAACATGAAAGGTTCAGTGAAACAGAACTCTAGAAGCCTTATTCCCTGCTGGTCCCCAACTCCGCTGCCCAGCAAGCCGCAGTTGCCATCAGATGCAGATTGTGCCGGCACTTCTCCATTTTCTTGACAGTTTTTAATCCTTTTATTGTAAAATAAAACACAAATGATGTGGAAGGATGTTAGTGGTTTTCCTTTCCTTATTAGCCTGCAAGGAATCATCCATCCCTTTGAACTCTTTTCCTCTTGCTAGGTGGGGCCTTGCCTCAGGCATGGCTGTGCTTACCAAGGCACAAGGGTAGGTCTGTGGCTGCAGCACCCATGGGTGGCAGGTGGTCCTGTGGACTCAATATCAGGTTGTCAGACTGTGTTGTCATTTTATTGCGCTTCAAGACTGGCTCCCAGAGCGTGTGACTCCGCAGTAAATACCATCACAGACCCCATGCCTGCCTGCCCTTCCCTCTGTCTACACACTGCCCTGTCATTTCCTAGGTTTTACAGTCCAGATCCCCACCTCTCCAGCCTTGCTTTCGTGACCACGGCCACTGGTCTATCCAGGAAGGAGTTTGCGGTGGCTCCCTCCTTCCTGGATAGACCCCTTTCCTGGTTGCCTTCTTTTTCCTGGCTGAACTTTTTGCTTATCGTTTGGCTGTTAGAACCTATGGCAGAGCAGTATAAAATGGGGACCTGAGCCCTGATGTCTCCTGATGCATTTTGTTCCATTTACATATATTTCGTCAGACTTTTAAGATGTATATTTGGTTAGTGAGGCCTATGAGCCAGCTGGGCCAGAAATTGCTGCTCCCTGTTGCTTTGTCCTGGCCAGTCTCACATTGCTCTTATCTGCCTGGATTCTAGAGACACAGGAGTCCGGACCCCTGTAATACTGCTGTCTTACAGTTCTCCAAGCATTTGCCAGATGGGCATGGCTGCAGGCTGCATAACTGTGTGCACTTGTTCAGTGACATCCTTGCCATAGCTCATTTTCTTAGGTCCTGCTGGGAGCCAGACAGATCCTTTCCTGTTTTCCTCCATTTCCCTAGTCACATATAATAAATAACAAGAAACAAGCCCTAATATAGACATAGCTTTAGACTGCATTCACCCTCCTAAAGCAATGATGAGACCATCACATCATGGATGGTGATCCTTCCCTGATGGGTAGTCCACTTCTTATTTGAAGGAAGAATAGGGAAGCTCTGTAGCCTTGGCTGCACAGGCAGTAGGGGTTGCTCTGATTCTGCACTATCTGTTGTGTGTGAGGGAGATGTAGAGCAGACCCTGTGCTCCCATCCATGTGCCTTAGAAGGCCACTTAAGGGCCTGAGTTTTTCCCCAGATCTGGTTCAGGGCTCGGTGAAGACGCTAACTCCAGAGACAATGTGAACATAACCATTTCCTCTTCCGTGTTTAGTAATTCA
Source organism: Rhizomys pruinosus (assembly GCA_009823505.1). Taxonomy (NCBI): domain Eukaryota; kingdom Metazoa; phylum Chordata; class Mammalia; order Rodentia; family Spalacidae; genus Rhizomys; species Rhizomys pruinosus. The sequence continues at coordinate 1,024,556 of VZQC01010078.1, forward strand.
TCAAAAAAATGCACTAAAGCCTTTTTCTTCTTTTCCTAGTCTTAGCTGTCTAGTTTTTTTTTTTTTTTTTTTTTTTTTTTTTTTATCTCTGGTTGGCTGTGTGGACCAGGCTGCTGCAGGGCTCAGTATGTATTGACATTCATGCCTGCCAGATTCTGCACTATGGTCTCTTAATGCTTTGTCAAGCCACCGCTGGCAGTTTGAAACAGGTTCTCTCATTGTTAGTCCCTGTCTTGAAAAGAAAAAAAAAAAAAAAAAAAAGTATTTTCTTCAAATAAAATTAATCACAGTCTATTTTTGAGTTAGTAATAGTATAGTGTTTGATTGAATTATAGAAGAAAACTTCTAGTGAATTAGCTGGACTTAGTTGTATTTTCATACTTTCATTATTCAAGTTGATTACTCAGAGGTAAACTTGAGACCTTGTAGAATAGTTAGGATACTCTCCTGCCCCCAGGAGATAGGCAAAATTCAGAGAGGTGTACATGCATACAGAGTTTAATGGACTGGCTTTGCAGGACTGACTTCCACATATACTATTTCATAAAGCTGCTTCTTTGAAGTTTATTTATTTATTTATTTATTTATTTATTTATTTGAAGACAGGGTCTCCCTGTAGCCCCAGATGTCTTAGAACTCACTATGTAGAACAGACTGGCCTAGATTTCACAGAGATCTGCCTTCCTCTGCCTTTTGAATGCTGGAATTAAAGGTGTGTGTCACCATGCAAAAGCTAAAGATCATACCCGCAATGGGAACTGTGGAACATATCTTCCTATTGGCTGCCTTCTTTGTTATTTCTGTGTGCATCTCTGTATGTATATGTGAATGTTTGTGTGGTATATGTGTGTGCTGTATGTGCACATTTGTGTGTGGAATATGTATGTGCATGTCTGTATATAGGGTCACACAGAGGACAGAAAAGGGAGTCAGTAGAATCTGGCATTCTGTTCTGACAGCCTCCACCTTATTCCCTAGAGACATGGTCTTTGAACCTGGAGCTAGGTTAGTAGTCGCCAAGCCCCTGCAATCCTCCTGATCCTGTACCAACAGTGCTGAGGTTGCAGGCATGGAAGTTGGGTTATCCTCATTTTAAAGGACTTGTCTTATTACCCAAGGTCAGAGGGAAATCTGACCTTTAAATCCTTATTTCTCTATTAATGTTTTTAGTTTGCCTAGAAAACAATGGGTTTAATTATGCCATTTACATACTGATATTTGGTCTTTGCTCACTCTTGCCATCCTCCCTGTCTCTCCCCTCCCCTTGCTTTTTTTAATTTATTTTTATTTATTTATTTTTTCTATGTGTATGAATGTACTGCCTGCATGTAGGTTGGTGCACCCGTGTCGTGCAATGCTGCGGAGGTCAGAAGAGGGCATCGGATTCCCCTGGAACTGGAGTTAAAGACGGTTCTTAGCCGCCATGTGGGTGCTGGGAATCGAACCCCGGTCCTCTGCAAGAGCAGTCAGTCAGTGCTCTTAACTGCTGAGCCATCTCTCCAGCCCCCTCCCTTCCCCTTGCTTTTGATCTTCACCAGTGTTTTGCTTCTTGTAGGAACTTTCCCCGGCTTCCTCTAGGAAACATGCAGGTGCTTGCCAGAGGTCAGTAACACAGCTGAGCTCCAATTGGAGGAGGAAGCTGGGTGCTCTAAGTTTAGACCTCTGAGGGACTCTCCTCAGAGCTGTTAAAGATATCTGATTTAGACCCTGCAGCAAGAATAGAAAGCAGAAGAGGCAAAACAGATAGACTCTGAAGTGTCAGAGGAGTGGCCCCAAATTTGCACATCAATTGTCAGCTTTGTGACTCACAGACTCACAGATTACAAGTCAGCAGTGTTACCACCCCCTGCTTATTAACACAGGTGTAGGGGTGTGTGTGTGTGTTCTGTGTATGTTGTGTGTGTGTGTGTATGTGTGTGTGTGAAACAAATATGTAGATTTCAAAACTTGTTATTTATGCCAATTTGGTATAGAAAATTTTAAAGTCTCTTTTAGCATTCAGGAGGCAGAGACAGGTGGATCTTTGTGAGTTCAAGACCAGCCTGGTCTACAGTGTGAGTTCCAGGACAGCTAGGGCTACAGGGAGACCCTGTCTCGAAAAGACCAAAAAAACAATAAAAAAATACAACAAAAACAAAAAAAAAAAAAAAAAGTGAATTTCTTTTTTGCGCTGTCTCTAAATATTTCTTAGAATCTTTTAAAAGATACTTACTTAGGGCTGATAAGATGGCTCAGCAGGGAAGGCACTTGCCACCCAAACTGCCAACCTGAGTTTGACCTCAGGTATCTAAATGGTGGAAAGAGAGGAGTCTCGAAAGTTGAACCAAATAATTAACTATCACCTTAAAATTTTTTTTTAAAAAGTATTTGGTTTGTGCAATGGGACAGTCCCTGAACAGGTGTGTGGAGCAACTGGACATGTGTTTTTGCTAAGCTGTCCACTGTCGGCAAGATTACTGCATTAAAAATTTGAGGTTAAGTATGGTGTGGTGGTGCACACCTTCCTCTTACATCCAGGCAACTGGAAGACAGAAGGCAGGGATTATCTCTGTGTGTTTCAAGGCCAGCACTGGTCTTTACATAGTGAATTCCAGATGGGGCTACCGAAGGAGACTCTGTCTTTGAAAACTACAGAAAAAAAAAAAAAAAAAAAAAGGTGAGGTGCAAACTAGATAACCTCCACCCAGATCCAGTCCTAGGAAAATTGCTCTGTGTACTTTTCACTACCATTGAAAGCATGATACATGATACCAGGGGAGACTGCAGCGCCTGCAGAACAAGAAGGGCAGTGTCCTCGGTGCCTTGGGAAGGAAAGCTGCCCTGTCTCATTTTGTACTGGGGCATTCTGAGCAAGGAGCTGGGGGGGGGAGGCAGAGCCCTGGCCCAGAGTCTTCCCAGGAGGCTCCAGAGCTGCACAATGTTGGCCTGAGATACTCTCGGGTGTAAATATTTTTAGACTATCTTCATGCTTCCTTTCTTTGCTAAGTGACTGCTGACTGTACTCACATACACAGAAGTCTCCTAAATAAGCCCATCTGTGACAACATCGAGAAGCTAATACAAGGAGTTCACAAGTCAATTCATTTTTGTACAGAAATGGTTCTGTAGTATTGTTTTAAGAATGAACAAAGACTTAGAGTATAGTTCAGGGGTAGAGCACTCACGTTGCATGGATGCAGTCCTGGGTTCAATTCCTAGCATTGCAAAATAAACAGAATAACAACTAAACCCCTTCAATGACTTAAACATGCATGACCGCTGATATATATGAAGTGCTTCCTGTAGCTGAAACACGACGCAGCTTTAGAACAAAGTTAACCTCTGTGCTCTGATATGGAAAGATCTCCAAGACAGATTGAATTTAAAAACCAAATAATGATCTCATTATGTTTTTTAAAAGGCATATTATATGTTTATGAGTGCATGGGCATTTTTTTTAAAGAATGAATAATAACCATTAATAGTGGACCTGCAGATTAGAAGAAGGGGGAAAGTTTATATTTTCAGTTTATACTGCCTAACAGTGCTTCAATTTCATAATAAAAAATATATTTGGCAAAGGAGAAATTTTAGATTTCAGTTGAGGTTTTGAAGCATTCTAATACTTCCTTGGAAAATTTTGTATAAAAATAGCATGCTGGGAAAAGTATAGTAATATAAATACCTTCTCCTCCCAGCTAGAGGGAAGCCCCCAGTCCCACCTCCCCAGCTTTCTGATGATGTTTCTTTTTCTTTCTTTCTGTTTTTGTGTTTGTTTTGTCTTTTGAGACAGGGACTTATTACCTAGCCCCTATGCAGACCAGGATGGCCTTGAACTCACAGAGATCCACCTACCTCTGTTTCCTGAGTGCTAGGATTAAAGACATAAGCCACCAAGCATGGGCCTACTCTGCTGGGGTGTTCCAAGGGATCTCTGTCCTGGACCTGGCCCATGGGCTACCTTAGGAATCTTCTCTGAGTCAGGAAGTGGTCTTGCTTTCTTCAGAGATCTGGAAACTTGTTCATATTCACAGCATTGTACCTTGGTCTGCAGTTTTCTGTGCCTTCTTGGGAGAGCTTCCTGGGCATGGTAGAGGTGTTTTATTTCTACCATTTTCTGGCTTTTTTTGAGATAGAATCAGCAAATAAAAATAACATCTAGTAAATATGTACACTGATTTCATTAGTGCATACATTTGGACACCAATTACCATGATCAGAAATGAACATATTCTCGTTACACAGTCTGTTTGTGTGGTCTGAACACTAAGGATCTGCTCTCTTAGTAAATTTGAAGAACAGAATAGGGTATTGTTAGTCCGTGCCACCTTGCTGTACCATAGACTCAGAGTTCTTCATCTTAGAACTCAAGGTACAACTCTTCCTCTCATTCTCAACCCACCTTGAAATCACTGTCTACTTACTCTGTTATGAAGTAAATACATATTCTTATCAGGGTGTATTACTGACTTCATTTTTATGATTTTTCTTAAATATCATTCCTACTTGCATTCAGGAATTATTTTAGTCTGATGCTAAAAGTGAGACTATTTCCTTGGAATCTACTGTAATGAGCAGATTAGACAGTCTCTTTCCTCTTAAAAGAGAGCATTATTGCCAGGTGTGGTGGCACATGCCTTTAATCCCAGCAGAGGCAGGCAGATCTCTGTGAGTTCAAGGCCAGCCTGGTCTACAGAGCGAGCTCCAGGCCAGCTGGGACTAAACGGAGACCCTGTCTCAAAAAGACCAAAAAAAAAAAAAAAAATTAAAAAAAGAGAGAGAACATTATGGAGTTGCCAATCCAGAGGAATTTTTAAGCAACCAGGGTGGTTTCTATTTCACCACCCTATGCATGGCTATCACAAGTTCCTATCTGACAAGCTGAGATCTTACCCTGATAGTTGAAAAAAGCAAACATACTACACCTACTATTAAGACAACTCCCAGCAAAAGTAAATTTAGAAAGAAAGCACATCCAGGTTACAGACATTGTGTGAAGTCAGCTTGGCTCATTTCTCAGTTCCATTCCATTTTTATCCATATTTGTGTGTGGCTGTGACTGTGGAGCACAGTCTTCAACATTCAACTGTGTTACCTACACAGTTCCCATGCTCTGATTAGAAATGAAACTATTAGGGGCTGGAGAGATGGCTCAGCGGTTAAGAGCACTGACTGCTCTTGCAAAGGACCCAGGTTTGATTCTCAGCACCCATGTGGTGGCTAAGAACCATCTTTAGTGCCAGGTGTGGTGGTACACCGCTTTAACCCCAGCACTCCAGAGGCAGAGGCAGGCAGATCTCTGTGAGTTCAAGTCCAGTCTGGTCTACAGAGCGAGCTCCAGGCCAGCTGGGACTAAAGGGAGACCATGTCTCAAAAATATAACAAAAAAAAAAAAGAAAAAAAAAATGAAACTATTAAAGTTCACTTGATTGCCGCCTTTCTCGAGAAAGAAATAGAGACTGTAAAATATAGGTACTGCCTGGAAGAGTGTCCATGTGATGGTATACCTTAAAAAGATGTGACCTGCCGGGTGTGGTGGCACAAGCCTATAATCCCAGCACTAGGGAGGCAGAGACAAGCAGATCTCTGTGAGTTCAAGGCCAGCCTGGTCTACATAGCGAGCTCTAGACCAGCTGGGACTAAAGGGAGACCCTGTCTCAAAAAGTCCAAAAAAAAAAAAAAAAATGTGACCTTATTCTGCTAATCCTGAGATGTACTGAAATAAATGTTGATATTTGCTGCACAATCAATGAGATTAAGATCTTGAGACATTTTGAAGCATTTTCTTTAATCAAGTACACATCTTTATAAGAGTAGACAGGTTTTTGCCTAAGCAATGACTTTATTTATAAAGGTGTGCAGGAGCCGGGCGTGGTGGCACACGCCTTTAATCCTAGCACTTGGGAGGCAGAGGCAGGTGGATCTTTGTGAGTTCAAGGCCAGCCTGGTCTACAGAATGAGTTCCAGGACAGCTGGGACTACAGGGAGACCCTGTCTTGAAAAGACAAAAAAAAAATAAAAAATAAAAATAAAAATAAAGGTGTGCAGGAAACAGCTGGACAGCAGCCTTTCCTTATCTGCAGGTTTGTATAACTAGCGGCAAGTCATTTGCTAATAAAAATCTATGTCTCCAACACTAATAGGATGGAGTAATTTACACAGAAGAATCAATGTCTAACCTCCTTTTTCAGAGGAAACTACATCTGACCAGTGCCTCTAGGCAGTAAAGTGTGTTTAACATTTGGAAAGAATTAGGCTAAATACCAGAATCTCTTTGAGGTCTGTGTATATAGTCTGTATAGAAAGAGAAGGGCATAGATTTTTAACAGGCACTAAATAGTCCGTCTTGGCCCCATCTTGCTTTGGCCCTAGGCAAGGCTGACTAGGTCTGACTTACTGGCTCCTTCTCACCATGAGAACCAGCTACCCAAAGGTTCTGTAGCATTCATTTATGGAGGTTCTCATGTATTTCACTGTTCCTTTCATCTTCCATAGTCATTAAAATGAATGCTATTTCAACTTAAATGTACTTTATGTTAGGAGTTAGTATATTCACAATGATCCTACTTTACTATTTTATTTAATTTTACTTTTTCGAGAATTTCATACATAAGGGCTCTGAATTTACATAATTTCCACCTCTCCCTCTCTTCCCTCCACTCCTCCTATGTTACCCCTCCAATAGGGGATCCCTCTTGAATTCATGGTTTCTTCATATATGTATATGTATGTATATGTATCCAGTTAGTGTTGTTTGCATTTACATGGGTTTACCCATTACTTGGGCAACCTTCCATAAGCTTATCCCTAAAGAAAACTGATTTTCCTTCCCTCAGCAGCCGTGGGCTGCTTGTAACTCTTCGACTAGATAGAGCTTTGTGTGCTCTTCCCTCATCCATGTTGAAGCATTGACTGGTAAGGTCCTGTGTAGGTCATGTGCAGGCAGCCACACTGTTGGGAGTTCATGGGGGCAACATACCAGTCATGTCCCAAAGATATTATCTGGCAGCCATTGTTCCAGTCCTCTGGTTCTTACGACTTTTCTGCCCTCCTCTTCCTTGATGTTTTCTGAGCCTTAGGTATAGGGTTTGTGTCATAAATATCCCATTAGGGGCTGGACATTCTATAGTCACTTTCTGCATTTTGACCAGTTGTGGTTCTCTAGAATAGTCTCTGCCTGCCACAAAAAGGAGCATCTCTGATGAGAGGTGAGAGCTGCCTGCCCTTATGGGTATAAGGGTAAGTACGTGGAAGGCAGTTGTAAAAATAAACTATCTTGATTTAGCAAAATGGTAGCAGGTTCTTGATTAGGATTCATGACCTTTCCACATGACCAGCCACAGGTTCTTGGCTAGGTTTTTAGAACCAGGCATGAGTTTCCTTATACTGAGCATGCCTTAAGTCCAATCAGACAGCTGTTACTCCCAAGATACATATATATATATCTCACTATTGCACTATTGAGGCTATCTTGCCGGACTGGTTGTTATCGTGGTTTGCAAGATTTACAGCTGGATAGGACTGCTCATAACTTTTCTCCTTAGCAGTTTGTATAGCATCTTCCAATATTAAGAGAGCTAGCCCTCAGGGAGGAGGCTTCCAGGTCTCTACTGCCTTGGTTTCTCCAAGTGCTATGACCAAAGTGTGTGGTGTGTTTAGCAATAGGGTCCTAATCTCAAGTTCTGGAAGGCAGCCCAGAGCAATGGCAATAATAGTCTATATTGTTTTTGAAGGGAGGTATCCGTTGCCTGGCCCTGGGGCTTTTGTTAGGTAGTCTATGGCTCCTGAGTGGAGGGTGGAGCAGAACCCTTATCCCTCTGTGTGGGATAACTCCAATTAAACTCTCTTTAATATTTACATATAAATATGTATTTTAAGCAAGCTTATGATTTCCCTATGACTTTCTCAAACATCCTTAGTGTTATTTGTCCCTCCTCTTACCCTCTGTATAATCTTCCCTCCCCGCTCTCCAGTTAAGTCACCCCCCCCCATTTTTTCCATTTTCTCCTTTCAAAGCACTTTTGTCCTCCTGTCACCCTCTCTCTGGAGTTCCTTCTCCCCCAGTAGTTCCTTTCTGCTTTCCTGGCTTCTGTGGCCATTCCAAGTTATAAACTCAAGCCCAAATATTTGGAGCTAGGATCCACAAATAAGAGAGAGCATGCAGCATCTGTCTTTCTGGGTCTGAGTTTCTCACTCGGTCTAATGGTTTCCAGTTCCATCCATTTATCTGCAAAACCCATGATTTTCAACTCACTGTATTTATCATGTGCAATGTATAATTCCATAAAGAGAAGTTTTCAGTGCTGTGCAATTCTCAGTGAAGGTAACAGTGTCTCTGTGTGTTAGTTATGGTTGAATTTATGAAAGGACCCACGAGGATTGTTCCTTTTCTCCCCTTTGGTTTTTTATCATTTAACAGGAGGTATTCTGTTACCTGTCTTCTCAGACCAGCGCCAGTGGGTTTTAGGAAAGCTCTCGTAAAGGACACTATTGACTGTAACAGCACCTGGCATTGGACTGAACTATTGGAGGATTTAGGACAAATCTCGTGGAAATACTTGAAGGGCTTCCAGCCTTGGGACCAAGGCCACAGTGGCAGCAATGGAGATATGCCAGGTTCGGATGCCCGGGCCTGGCTGGCGCTGAGCTGAGTACTGCCATCTGCGATAGTGTCTCCTCCTCCCATGCCCAGGGCTATGCTTGCCAGCTTGTGGTCATTTACCACTGGTAACAGTTTAGAGCTGCTTTCGCCTTTGGTAATTTAGGAACCTCAAGGTGGGAGACAAGTCCTGGGGTGGAGCTGAGGTAAATACTTGCTGTTTTCCTTGATGTGTTTTATAAAAGCCAACATGAGGGCTGGAGAGATGGCCTAGTGGTTAAGAGCGCCAACTGCTCTTGCAGAAGACCCGGGTTCGATTCCCAGCACCCACATGGCGGCTGAGAACCGTCTTTAACTCCAGTTCCAGGGGAATCCGACACCCTCTTCTGACCTCCACAGCATTGCACGACACAGTTGCACCAACCAACATGCAGACAGTACATTCATACACATAAAAAAATTAATTAATTAATTAAAAAAAGCCAACATGAGGATTAGAATCCATACTACCAGCTTTTACTACTTTTACTACCACACAACCAAGTCCTGATGTTTATTTTGATTTTTTTAATGTAAATCAAACCTAAGGCCTTGCATAGTGTAGGGTACCACTGACCTACATTCTTAGAGCACACCTTAAAAAGTCCTTAAAAAATACATACATATATATACATATATATATATGTATATATATATAATAGCAACCCATGGCACCACTTTGCCAACTATTTCACTTAGTTTTTCAGTTCTCTTATCATCAGTCACTCAACTAATGATTATTAAATTCCTTCCCAAAGAATTTAGAAGTCAGGAATTTGGGAGCAGATCAACTGTCTGGTTCTGACTTGAGGTGTCTCAGGAGATTGAAGTCAGAGAGTTGGCCAGGTCTGCAGACATCTGCAGGTTCTGAAAGATCCAGTTCAGAGCAGGAAGATAAAATCCCAAGGTGGCTCCTCATTCCTCATGGTAGACTTCTGACAGGTGTGTTGAAGTAAACTGTGACATGGTGGGTGAGACAGTGACCCAAGATAGCATATGTGGAGGACTCCAGCGACTGTCGCAGTCAAGCTCTGGGACTCACACCCTCCTTTCCACAGTATTCTGTTGGCTCTGCACAGGTCACGTGGGAGGGATTGCACAGGAAAGTAGGGATCATTGGGGATGCCTTGGAGAACAACTGTTTTAGGAGCCAAGATCAGCGTAGTGTTGAAGAAAAATGCAGTTGAGGCACCTCAGCAGGGCAGGTGAAATGTGAAATTGATGCACTGTCAGTATCTGGGGGAGGCAAAGGGCATCAGAGCAGTAGGAGCCAGCAGGCAGGGCCTGGACAGCACCTGTGGTCTGCTTCAGGGCCATTAATGCAGTTTGGCAGGAATGAAAACTGGCAAGATAGAAAGGGGCCAGACTGTGAGGTCTGAAGGCCAAGAAGGGGACTGGAGCTTTCTTGAAAGGGTTTTGAGTGGGCCAGTGACCTCCTCATGCCCTGGCTGTAGTTTACATGTGAGCCTTAGGTTTGGATCTCCTTCTCTGTCTCGGTGTTCTCTAGGTGGTCAGCTCCCTCATTTCTCAGTTCTATAGAACCTCAGCCCCTGCTTTGGCCTGCATACTGACTTGTACTATTTAACTTTCATATGTTTGTCTTGTTATCACAAGTAAATTACCAGGGCCACAGGGCCTAGCCTTATCTATTTGGATTTCCTCTGCTGTACTTAGCACACTGGTGCCCAGTAAACACTGAGTAACTGGCTGGATAATGGCAGCAATTAGTCTATGCAGAGAGTCACTGTTTCCAGCCCATGGTGCACAATTCATTTAAAACATTCTTTAAGAGGTTTGATTTATGTTACTGGAAAACATTCTGATTGAGTTCTGTGTGCTTGGCATTTGCCAAAATATTATAGGAAAGTTGGAATATGATTTTTATTTTAAAAAGGAGCCTATGTATTATTTTGATCTTCAAAGAGACTTCTTTTGCCTAATGAATCTGGTAGAGTAAGAGCCATGTGAAATAAGGGCCCCCTTGCACCTGTGCACACACACAGCCAAAGCTCCCATGAAGGCAGGGCTGTGAAATGATCACTGTACGCATGTATATCTTCACTATGAAAGTGTTTCTTCTGAACATTCATTTTACAGAAATTGAGAGACTTCTAGTTTTAGGTTAGCAAGGACATGTGCTTTCTCCTTTGCAAAATCTCTCTTAAACCAAGAGTACAAACAAGGAATGTAGATCATATCCTTGTAAATGTGGGAGACACCTGCAACCTCAACAGCATAATGTGGAAAGCAGATGCAAGGTTGCAGAGGAAGGGGCAGAGCCACAGATAGGGATCCGCTCAGAATCCTGGGAAGGCTCAGAGTAAGTCCCCAGAGTCCACAGAGGCCCATGTAGGGCTCAGAGCTTCAGGGAGTGGAGGAGGGCAAATCAGAGAGAGGAGGACTATGAGGGCCACGTCCCCTGCAGCTCTGGCCCTGGGAAGGCAATGAGAGCCCCAGCAATGAGGGCTGGGGCTCCAGGCAGAAGGGTTCTGGGAGGGAAAGCTTAACAATGGGAAGTCCTAGTACTCAAATCCTCCTGACTTAACAAGTAATGAACTGTAAATTTGGAGAAATCAGCTAGCATGTTTCAGTTTTTTTAGTTGTTAAAGGAAAAGTTGGGTTCTATGATGCTTGAGGTCTGCCCAAATTCTAAAATATATATCACAGAATCACGGTACCTAAGGGCCCCAATCTGGAAAAGCCCACTTAGTGAAAGAACAGCCTATTTTGTTACATTAGGAACTTCAGAAACATTTAAGAAGATTGTAAGAGAGCACAGATGTCAAAGATAACATACTGTCTGATAGAAAAGGCAAATATTTCACAGATCACAAGTAGCTGAAGGCAAATGGAGACTCTGGGGTTGATGAAATGCTATCTTGTGTCTGGCTTGATATCCTACAGGTTCACTGTTTTGTCACAAATGGTGGGATTTCCTTCTTTTCTTTTAAAATTTTATTTGAGTTGCCAAAGAACCCTTTTATATGTTAATGGTATATATTCATATACACACACACACACATATATATATATCATGATGTAGTGATAATGTATACACTATGGCATGGGTGGATCAAGCTGTTTAACATGGGTATTACCTTAATATTTATATTTTCCTTTCCTTTATAATAAAAAATTGGTGCACATAAAGGCTGAGGTGCTGAACAGGTGAGAGCATATATGTGCACAGTATTCTCAGTGTGTCATATATTGTTAGCAGCAGCTGTTGTCACTGTGACAGGCACCACCATGATGCTCAGTAGATTTCTTTTTTTGTTTTTGTTTTTTATCTTTTTTGAGACTTTGAGACAGGGTCTCCCTTCCTTTAGTCCCAGCTGGCCTAGAGCTTGCTACGTAGACCAGGCTGGCTTTGAACTCATAGAGATCTGCCTGCCTCTGCCTCCTGAGTGCTGGGATTAAAGGTGTGCACCACCACGCCCAGCAGATTTCTTGAGCTTAATCCTCCCATCTAATTGAAATTTTGTGTCTGTGGTCACTGTTTCTCCAAATTATCATCCTCACTCCTGCCCCTCCAGTCCTTGATAATTGTTTCTATAAGTTTGACATTTTTGCATTCCACCCATGCATGAGTCATTCAGTATTTCTGTATCTGGCTTTTTTTCTCTTAACATAATGTTAACATAATTTGCTTTCTGTTGCTGTGATAAACAGCAAGGCCAAAAGCAGCCTGGGGAGGAAAGAGTTTATTTCAGTCCATAACTCCCGGGTTGAAATCCATCACTGACGGAAGTGAGCTCAGAGCAGGAACCTGGAGTCAGGAACTGAGGCGGAGACTACAGAGGAGCACTGCTTGCTGCCAGAGCATGAGCCTTTTTTATACAGCTTGGCCCCTCCTGCCATGGGTGGCATCATCACAGTGGGCTACGCCTTCCTACATTAATTAGCAATCAAGAAAATGCCCCACAGACATGGCCACAGGCCAGTCTGATCTGGGCTGCCCCCCATTTAGACTCCCTCATGTGACTCGGGCTGTGTCAAGTTGACAGCTGAAGCTACCTAGGACTCCTTCAAGTTCTTCAGTGTTACTGCAAATGAGAAGATTTCTTTTTTTCTTTTTCTTTCTTTTTTTTTTTTTCTTTTGAGAAGGGTCTCTCACTACATAAGCCTGGCTGGCTTCGAACTTGCTATGCTGGCACTCACTATGTAGACCAGGCTGGTCTCAGATACAGAGAGAACTGTGTCTCTGCCTTCTAAGTGCTGAGATTAAGGTGTCTGCCAATCATGCTGGCTGAATAGTATTCTACTGTATATTCACAGCACCTTTCTTTCTTTCTTTCTTTCTTTCTTTCTTTCTTTCTTTCTTTCTTTCTTTCTCTCTCTCTTTCTTATTTATTTATTTATTTATTATTTATTTATTTATTTTTGGTCTTTGGGTCTCCCTGTAGCCTCAGCAATCCTGGAACTTACTATAGACTAGGCTGGCCTTGAACTCACAGATATCCACCTGTCTCTGCCTCCTGAGTTCTGGGATTCAAGTCATGCCACCACACCTGGCCACCACATTTCTTTGTCAGAGAAATGCTCAAGCAGTTAGAGTGTGGCGATGGTTGCACAACTCTACAATTAGCGAAATCATCTAATTGTATACTTATGGTGATAAATTACTTCATTAAAGGGAGAGGTTAAAAAAAAAAAAAAAGGAAAACCAGCCAGGCGTGGTGGTGCATGCCTTTAATCTCGGCACTCTGGAGGCAAAGGCAGGCAGATCTCTGTGAGTTCAAGGCCATCCTGGTCTACATAGCAAATGACAGGCCAAGTGTGGTTACAGGGAGACCTTGTCTTAAAAAAAATAACAACAACAAAAACAAGCAATAAAAGAAAACCAAGGGTACACTGTTTATTGTTGAAGTGATGGAGGCTATTCTCTTTATTATACTCTTTATTATATCATTTATCATTCTCTTTATTATACTCTTCTTTCAACTTTTATGTATGTTTGAAAGTTTGCATGCCAAAACTTTTCAGCAAGTACTACTTTTAAGTTATTCTAAAATTAGCTTAGAAAGTAATGGGTTTCATCGTGATTCTCACACATGTATATCAAATGTGTGTGTGTCTATATATATAGAGAGAGAGAGATACATATATGTGCATATATGTAAATTTTGCATATGAGAGAAAACATGTGTTATTTATCTTTCTGAATCTGGTTTATTTCATGTAACATAATAATCTCCAGGTCCATCCTGTTTCCTATGAATTTGTTCTTTGTTGCTGAATAAAACTTCATTTTGTGTGTTTGTGTATGTGAATATCTCACATTTTCTTTATCTAGTCATCTGTCGATGGGCATCTACAGTAATTTTATTTCTTGGCTATTTTGAATACTTCTGCAATAAGCATGGGTATACAAGTACCCCCGTGATCTACTGACATGGATTCCTTTGTGTCTATTTTTAGGTTTTGAGCCCCTCGGCACTGATTTCCACAATGGCTTTACCAATTTACATTCCCATTAGTAGTGTACAAAGTTTTTTCCCCCTAGATCCTTGCCAGCTTTTGTTGTTTGTTTTCTTTTTGCTTGTTTATTTTTATTTTTGTTTTGAGACAGGATCTCATTCAGTAAAACTGGATGGCCTGAAACTCAAAGTGTAGCCCATGCTGACCTTGAACTATAGAGCTGATCTTCCTCCTTCAGCCTTCTAAGTGCTGAGATTAAAGGCATGAGTAACTATGCCTTGTTGTTAGTTTTCTTTTTTCCTTTAAAAAATAAATTATGCATATGAGTGTATTGCCTGTGTGTATATACGTGTACCCATGTGGTGCAGTGCCTGTGGAGGTCAGAAGAGGACATCAGATTCCCATGGAACTAGAGTTATGGATGGTTGTTAACTGCCACATGGGTGTGGGAATTGAACCTGGGTCCTCTAAAAGAATAGGCACAACTCTCAACCAGTGAACAAACTCTCCAGCCCTGTTTGTTTTCTTGATGATATCCATTCTGACTGGAGTGAAATGGAATGTCAGTGTTATTTTGATTTGCATGCTCTGCTGACTAAGGATATTTAAAAAATTTAAATCTAATCGGGTGTGGTAGCACTTGCCTTTAGTCCCAGAGCTCAGGAGGCAGAGGTAGGCAGACCTCTGTGAGTTCCAGGCCAGCTAGGGCTACAGGGAGATTCTGTCTCAAAAAGACAAAAAAAAATTTTTTTTTTGATCTATATATTTACTGGCTATTTGTACTTCTTTTGAGAACAGTTCCTGTTCATTTGCCCTTTCATTGTTCGGATGATGAAATTTAAAGGGAATCACAGCCTGTTTTGATGTGAATGCCAGGTGGCACTTGCAGTGTATGTTCTAGGTACTCTTGGCACAGTTTACCTCCACTGAATAAGTACATGCAATTACTTTTTTTTTTTTTTTTTTGGTCTTTTTGTGACAGGGTCTCCCTATAGCCCCGGCTGGCCTGGAACTCACTATGTAGACCAGGCTGGCATAGAATTCATAGAAATCCACCTGCCTCTGCCTCCCAAGTGCTAGGATTAAAGGTATGTGCCACAAATGACCTTTTTCAAATGTGAACTTTCAGGTTTGAAAACAGATCTCTAGACAAATTCACAGAAACCAAAGAACAATGCAGCTCTTACACTGGCTTTAGATAGCAGCCCAGGTCTTGAACATTGTGTATAAGTTTCAAATACAGGAAAATTCTGAGTTATTGAAAATGACACTGAGATGACTCACTTTTCCAAGACTGAGGTTCCCTATAAAACAGTAAAGAACCTTTCAGTGTCACTTTTTCTCCAGGCCTTGTAGGAAATTGAGAAAGCCAATGTGAATGCATCATCAAAGGTTGAGGTTCATATTTTATTGAAGTAAATATGATGTTTTTTTTTAATTTTTTATTAAATTTTATTTATTTCTGTATGTGTACAAATGTACTGTCTGCATGCAAGTCTGTGCACCCGTGTCGTGCAGTGGCGCGGAGGTCAGAAGTGGGTGTCGGAGTCCCCTGGAGCTGGAGTTCTCCTGGAATTGGAGTTTCAGACGGTTCTCAGCCGCCATGTGGGTGCTGGGGATCGAACCCGCGTCCTCTGCAAGAGCAGTCGGCGCTCTTAACCGCTAGGCCATCTCTCCAGCCCATGATGTTTTTTTTTAAATTTTATTTATTTCTGTATGTGTATGAATGTACTGTCTGCATGCAGGTCTGTGCACCCGTGTCGTGCAATGCCGCGGAGGTCAGAAGAGGGCGTCGGATTCCCCTGGAACTGGAGTTCTCCTGGAATTGGAGTTTCGGACGGTTCTCAGCCGCCATGTGGGTGCTGGGGATCGAACCCGGGTCCTCTGTAAGAGCGGTCAGCGCTCTTAACCGCTAGGCCATCTCTCCAGCCCAATATGACATGTTTTAGAAAGGATAAAATTGAAAGGTTCTTTACTGTTTCTCTAGAGATCTGTTTTCAAACCTGAAAGTTCACATTTGAAAAAGGTAATTTGTTGGCGCAAGTGTGCGCGTGCGTGCGTGTGTGTGCGCGCGTGTGTAGAGGTCAGAGGTCAATGCTGGGTATCTTGCTCAACATCTCTCACCTTCTTTTTCTGACACACTGTCTCTCACTGAATCTAGAGCTCACCTAATCAGCTGGACTGACTGCAGGGAACCTCAGGAATCCTCCTGTCTCTGCGCCCCCCTCCTCCCCAGGCCTGGGATTATAGATGGGCACTGCCACAGCTGGCCTTTGACATGGTTCTGGGAATCTGAGCTCAGATCCTTATGCTCCTGTGGCAAGTGCTTTACCCCCAGAGCTATCTTTCCAGCTGCCAGAAGGTAGATACTTGTCCCTGTCTTAGGGTGATGGAAATGGAGGCACAGCAAAGCCGAGTAGCTATGGGCCCGAGATCAGCCACCTGAGCATTAGCGCTGTGACCGCTGGCCCTGGCTGTGCTTCATCCCTCCTGTGCTCCAGGTTGCTTGGGAACATATTTTACACTGAAGGTGCAGAATTCCACAAAGTTCAGTCTAATGTACCTGATGTATTCCCATATACACCAGATGAGGTAGGCGAGAAAGAGGAGGCGATGTTTTCCAGGGGGAGGAATCACAAGTTCAGACACTAAAGGCATTCATGGTCTTTGAGGTACAGTGTTTGGACTGCTTCATGTTAAAAATGTGTGCCCCAAGCTTTGATTTGAAGGTTTTGGAAATAGTTGTTTCAAATAGAAGCCAGATTATCAACAGTATTATTTTTCAGCACAAGTGAGTGGTGTTAGAGTTGAAGTACAGTGTGCACTGTCAAATCTAGTCTGTCTTTATCCTCCTTCCCTACCCTTCCCAAACTTTGGTGATCATGATTCCATATTCAGGTTGACTTTGTCTTTTAGCTTCTACCTATAAGACAAAGACACACAGTACTCGTCTGTCTCTCTGTGTCAGGTTTATTTCACTTGACATGATGTCCTCCCACTCCATTTATTTAGCTAGGGTTTTAGCCATCATTCTGGTTGAATAAGCTTTCTTTCTGTATAGATACATTTTCTTTATCTGTTTATTGATAGTCACTGCTGTTAATTCCATTTCTTACCTATTGTGAATATTGCCACAGCTAACACAGGCATGTATTTTTTTGATATGTTTATTTCACTTCTTTTGGACAAGTAACCTGTAGAGTAGCTGAATCGTGGTAGATCTGTTTAGTTTTTGAAGAAACCCCACTCACTCTCCCTGATGGCTCTACTCATTGACACTCCCATCAGCGGTGTTGGGAGTACCTTTCTCTCCACATCCTCATCAGTGTTTCCCATTTTGTTTTCTTTTTTTTGTTGTTGTTGTTGTTTTTGTTTGTTTGTTTGTTTTTTTGACCTTTTTGAGACAGGGTCTCCCTTTAGTCTCAGCTGGCCTGGAACTCACAGAGATCCACCTGCCTCTGCCTTCCAAGTGCTAGGACTAAAGGTGTGTGCCACCACGCCCGGCTGTTGTTTTGTTTTGTTTTAAGCTGTAATCATTCTAACTGGGGCAAAATAATGTCTCTTTGTAGTTTTGATCTGTATTTCCTTGATGAATAATATTTTGCTTGCTTTTTGTGCTCCTTATATAGTCAAGATTTTAACCTTTTTTTTTTTTTTTTGGTCTTTTTGAGACAGGGTCTCCCTGTAGCCCCAGCTGTCCTGGAACTCACTATGTAGACCAGGCTGGCCTTGAACTCACAGAGATTCCCCCCCCCCCGCCTCCCAAGTGCCAGCAATTTTAATCTTTTGTCCCTACAGTCTTTTGAAAAAATATTTGAGTGTGTGTGTGGTGAGTGTGTGTGTGTGTTGTGTGTGTGTGTGTGTGTGTGTGTGTGTGTAGGCCTTTGTAGATGTCAGAGAACAACTCTCAGGAGTTCTCTCTTGCCATTGTGTAAGATCCGGGGACCCAGCCCAGATTGTTAGCCTTGGGCACAAGTCTGACAAGGTTTTAACATTTTTTTTTGTTTTTTTTTGTTTTTTTGTCTTTTTGGGATAGGGTCTCCCTGTAGCCCCACCTGTCCTGGAACTTACTATGTAGACCACTATGTAGCTGAGCCATCCTTACCCCCAGATCCTTTTTGTATGTATGTTTTTTGTTTCTTGAGATAGGGTCTTCCTGTTGCCCCAGCTGGCCTGGAACTTGCTATGTTGACCAGGTTGGTCTCAACCTCACAGAGATATGCCTGCCTCTGTCTCCCGGGTACTAGGATTAATGGTGCCTGCTACCATGCCTATCCTGTCCCATCCGATTGTCTTTTAATGCCAATGTTTTTTAAGCCAATGTTTTATTGAAGCTCTGTGTAATTCATACAAATAAAATTACATTACAAATCAAATCTAGACCCCTGCCTCCGTCCCTACACCCCACCTCACCAGAGCTCATGCATTCTGCCAAACATGTTTTTCATCTTTTTCTCAGTCTCTTTCAAAATTCTCAATGCAGAAGTTTACTGTTTCAAGCAAAAGTTCACTGTTTCAGTCAGTTCTTTGATGAAGACTTTTCTGTTGTTGTTGTTATTCCTTCCAATATCCATCACTCCAAAATATGCACATATACATGCCACACATATCATAGGTTTTAGCATTTCAGCTTATGATTTTTTTTATTAGTATGAAAGATGTCATGTTTGAAGTCTCCTCCTTGGCAAGCCCAAACCACGATCAGTTCTGCTCTTGTGCTCCACACTGGGGTCTTTCCCTCCCATGGTCACCCAAATGAGGTCCAGTAAGTACCACATCTTGTCTTGATCTTCCTGTACTGGTCTCCATGATACAGCCTGGGTAGTCCAACAATGGCAGTCTATACTCTGAAGAAGTGGAAACCCCAGTAATAGCTCAGTCCAAAAGTTGGATGTCTCAGCAGTCTCCATCTGACATTGAAGGATGGGGGATTCTTGGAGAGACATGAGTCTTCAGTCCATATTGGAAGGTTGAAAACCTGTTGTCTTCTCATGTCTTTGAAGGATGGCAAAAGGAGTGGCAGCCACAAGGTAGCTGCACTTGCCAGTAAGACAGGCAAAACAACTGTGCTCTTTTGTCTTTTTACTAAGATCTCGAGTTTTATACCTGAAGTACAATTTCTCAGGACTTACTATTTATTTATTTCTGGTTATACTTTCCTTTTGGATGTTTAAGGCCACACAGTTAGCCCAAATTAACCAAGGTTTTTGTTTTCTCAAGGTCAGTTGAAGATCTGGTCCTCAAGGGTCAGGTTTTTTTTTTGGGGGGGGGGCCCTGGCTCCTTTTGGCTTTCATCAACCAGTTCCATGCCACATCGAGGACAAAGTCAGGTTCTTTGCTAGACTAGGCTTCCTTTTGAAGCATGAGGCAGACTGTTCTTCTTTATTGACTTGGACACTGGCTGAAGTCCCATTATGGATCTCCCAAACCTCTCTGCACAGGAGAGACTGTGAGTCACATTTGCAGGACATTCCAAGAGATGGCCCATGCATAGTCCCCTGTACTTAGTCGACCTCCATGAAGGGCAAGAACAAGTTTCCGTAAGACTTTCCAAACTTGGTATCAGCACCATTGACTTACCGTAGGTATGGTCTATCTAAGCACCAGAAAGGCCAAGTTACACCAGCCTGAACTTTTAATTACTTTATAATATTTTAGAAAATGGCTTGGACAAAGCTCAAGCAGCCTTGTAAAGAAATCTAAGGAAGCACTCCCATGAAACTTAATACTGTGGTTTACTACATTCTACTGACAAACTGTTTTTTCGCTCTGTTCCTTTGATCATTATAATTATGTATAAAATATACATATCTTACCTTCAGCGCTATCCACTACCAAAAACTACCCAAAATAACAATAAATGGTAGTTTGTTAGTCCTCTTTCCTAGAACCTGTTAAGGCATTCACAATATTAAAGACACAGTTGTGTTTCAAGTCACATTAACGTTGCGTCAGATTTGGCTTAACAACTAGTAAATTGGCACTAGCAACATGCGCCACGGTGAGGGATACCATTCATTGTTTGTTTTTTCAGGGGACTGTGTTACTTTCACTCAGCATGATGCTTCTAGCATTCTGATGAGCTCAACTGGGGCTGTGGTGGCGCTCACTTGACCCTCACGGGGGCTGTTGCTCTCTTGACCCTCATGGGGGCTGTTGCTCACTTGACCACCATGGGGGATGTTGCTCACTTGACTGTCATGGAGGCTGTTGCTCACTTGACCCTCAGGGCTATGCTCACTGCCATGGGGCATTGCTCACTGCCTCAGGGGCTTGCATGACCCACTTGCTCATTGCCAGGGGCTATTGCTACTTGACTCAGGCTTTGATTCTAGGGCTTGCTCACTGTGGGGATGTCATTGCTCAGGCTATTGCACTTGCAGCTTTGCTATTGACCTGGGGATGCTCACTGCCCTCATGGGCTTCCCTGACTCACCATGGGGATGTTGCTCACTTGATCACCAGGGGGATGTTGCTCTCTTGACCCTCATGGGGGCTGTTGCTCTCTTGACCCTCATGGGGGCTGTTGCTCACTTGACCACCATGGGGGATGTTGCTCACTTGACCCATGGCTGTTACACTGACATGGGGAATGTTGCTGCACTTGACCACCATGGGGGATGTTGCTCACTTGACCCCATGGGGGCTGTTGCTCACTTGACCACCATGGGGGATGTTGCTCACTTGACCACCATGGGGGATGTTGCTCACTTGATCACCATGGGGGATGTTGCTCACTTGACCACCATGGGGGCTGTTGCTCACTGACTCACCATGGGGGATAGTTGCTCACTTGACCACCATCGGAGGGATGTTGCTCATCTTGACCCTCATGGGGTGTTGCTCACTTGACCACCATGAGGGGATGTTGCTCACTTGACCACCATGGGGGATGTTGTCACTTGACCACCATGGGGGATGTTGCTCACTTGACTCACCATGGGGGTGTTGCTCACTTGACCACCATGGGGAATGTTGCTCACTTGACTCACCATGGAGGGATGTTGCTCACTTGACACCATGGAGGCTGTTGCTCACTTGACCACCATGAGGGATGTTGTCACTTGACCACCATGAGGGGATGTTGCTTCACTTGACCACCATGGGGGATGTTGCTCACTTGACCCTGATGTTGCTACTTACAACTGGGGGATGTTGCTCTTGACCTCTGGGGTACTCACGCAATGGGGAGATGTTGCTCACTTGACTCACCACTGGGGGATGTTGCTCTCTTGACCCTCATGGGGGCTGTTGCTCACTTGACCACCATGGGGGATGTTGCTCACTTGACCACCATGGGGGATGTTGCTCACTTGACCACCATGGGGGCTGTTGCTCACTTGACCACCATGGGGGATGTTGCTCACTTGACCACCATGGGGGATGTTGCTCACTTGACCACCATGGGGGATATTGCTCACTTGACCACCATGGGGGCTGTTGCTCACTTGACCATCATGGGGGCTGTTGCTCACCTGACCACCATGGGGGATGTTGCTCACCTGACCACCATGGGGGCTGTTGCTCACTTGACCACCATGGGGGCTGTTGTTCACTTGACCACAATGGGGGCTGTTGTTCACTTGACCATAATGGGGGCTGTGTCTCAGGTGACCATCACGAGAGCCACTGCTCACTCGACCATCATGAGGGCTCTTGCTCACTTGATATCATCTTTTCATCAGGCTTAACTGGATCAGTGGATTAATTTCCTTTCTTAATTAACACTTAAAGCTTAAGATGATTCACCTGCAAAAGCAAACGAAACTCCGAAACAGCAAAGCAAACAGCAGTAAGCTGGGAAGAAAAGGAGGAAGGCCTTAAAATAGTCCTGGCCTTTTCCCTATTCTAATTTTGCATCAGTATTTGTATCTTTTTTTTTTTTTGTCACTGATCAAATACCCCAGAAGAACAACGGAAGGAAGGATTTATTTTGGCACAGTGTTTTCAGAAGGTTTAGAAAATGGTCTCTTAGCTCTGTTGTTTCTAGGCTGTGAAGGCAAGGAGCGTGTGGAGGAGTCAAGCTGCTCACCTCTTGGCTGAGAAGCAGAGACACAGAGAGGAAGGATCCAGGAAAAAGATATTCACATCAAAATATACCTCCAGTGATCTCCTTCCTCTACCTGGGTCTCTCCTCCTAATTGCACTGTTCAGCCAGGAACTGGTCAATGGATTAGTCCCTGGATGAAGTTAGAGCTCTTGTGATCCAGGCATCTCTCACCTATCAGCTAGCAACCAAGTTCTTAACATAAGCCTTCAGGACACATTTTTAGGTATGAACCATAACAGTATTAAAGGAAGGATGGCTCTCATTTGAGATTTCCTACTCCTGGGTGGACACATGATACTTTGTTTTAGTTTGTCACTTCTGCCTTCATTAATTTTTGTGTTTTGAATTTTTGAAAGACTGACTTGTCTGTGTGCTGTTCTGTCCTTGGCTCCACTTCTCTCTTAGAGAGGCTCCCATTCTGTGCCTCAGTCCTATCCAAAGCAAAACCACACACGAGGAAATTAGGAAAGTGGAGCCTGGCTTCCCCAACCAACTCCTTTAGGGGAGAGGCTACGCAGCCAGTGTAAACATTCCAATTCAGTTAGAGATAACTTTTTAGTTTTCCATTACCCACACCAGTGAGGTCATGCAGAACGCACTTTACATTAATGAGCGTAGTGCTTTAGTCTAAGTGCAAGTTGTCTGGTAGAAAATGCACAGTTTTGAAGCCAGAGGCTTGGGCGCAGCTGATATTTTGCTACGGATAGCACATTGTGCGTAAGATGCTCACTCACTTGTCCCACCTCTGCTGTGCCCAGCCTTTCACCCACAGTGTAAGCAGTGCTTTGTGCTCTGGGATGAGCTCAGTCAGATGAGCTGGTGCCTTTGTGTGTCAGTCAAAACATCTTAATTGGCATCTCAGAGGTACCAAGTCTGGGACTAGGCTTCCTCTTCCCCACCACATGGGTGGAAGTTGGTTGAATATATCCGAAGAGGTGGATAATGGTACAGAACCAGAAGAATGGATGCTTGCTTCAGGCCAATAGAACAGGAAGGAAAAGTAAGTTAAATTCGAATGGAAGGTACTTGCCATGAGATGAGCAGCCACAGGCCAGTGCAGGGGGCGGTGCTCCCCATCAAGCAGTCATATTCACCAGGGCTCACTCTTCCCATTGTTTAAATGAACCCTTGGTGTGAAAGCATACAATATTGTATTTGCTTTGCGGAAACTTGTGTAAGAGTTTCCCCGCTGTTGCTAGGGGATAAAATATTCCACGTAAGTGAATTTACCAGATGTAGGTTCCAAAGCATTTTTTTTTTTTTTTTTTTTTTTTTTGGTCTTTTGAGACAGGGTTTCCCTGCTGCCCCAGCTGTCTGGGAATTCTCTATGTAGACCAGGGTGGCCTTGAACTCACAGGGATCTGCCTGCCTGTGCCTCCCAAATGCATTTTAAACAAGTCTAAGTGGAAATATAATCGATCTTTCCTCCTTCAGTCTTCTGAATATTAATGGATAGTCTTTCCTCTTCCATGTCTTGCTCCCTAGGCCTTTAGTGATCTAAGAGGCAAATACTGTCATTCTCCAGCTTGAGTGTCACAAAAGGGCACCTCTTGCTTCCAATATCATGTTCAAATGCCCTTAGCTAACATATTAATGTTGTTTCCTGTCCATCTTCACAGCCTTACTTCCTCCTCTTTGAAAGGCACTCTGCCTCAGCTGCGCCCATCCATTCTTTCCCTTTACAGTTATTCATACAGTCTTCCTTCTGCAAGGAGAGCCTTTCCTGTTTGAGGTGGCTGCTTCCTTTAGTGCCTTCCTTTGAGATGCTCCTGAGCATGCCTGTTGCCCCCATGTACATTAGATGTACTCTTCCAGATTTCTCTAGAGCCCTTGTTATGGGATTTACTATACTGTATGGTAATTATTGATCTGTTGGCCTGCCTTCCTCAGTCCCAGTGAGCAGAATAGCTAGCATGTGTTCACAAGCTAGGAAATTTTCTAAGTGTTTTATTTGTTGCTGCTCTGGATCTGAGGACTGATCCCCGGACCTTGTACTTGGTAGACAAGTGCTCTAACACTGAGCTAAATCTTCAAACCCCTAAGGGTTTTATTTGTTGCTGTGCTTTTGTTTCTCTTTTTGTTTTTCTGGATCTGAGGACTGAACCCAGGGCCTTGTGCTTGCTAGACAAGTGCTCTATCACTGAGCTAAATCCTCAACCCTCTAAGAGTTTTATTTGTATCAGTTCATTCAGTCCTTACAGCAGCACTTTACACCGTATGCTGTTATTGTCTCCGTTTCAAAGGTTAGTTGAGTCATGGCACACTGTACAGCTCTTGCTGCTATTAATTGATAGAAATAAGATCTGTTCCCATGTGTTGGTGAGTTCAGCTGTGTACCACAAGCCTACCAAAAGCCAGCCTGTAGAAAACAAGGGATATATCAGAGCCCTGCTTAACAGTCTTCTGTTTAACTTGACTATTTCCTCATTGCTGGTTGTCAGCTTTGATGCAATCTCAACTAATCTCTCCTACACTGATAAGGATTTTTTGACCCTTTCATACTTGTATATAACATATTGTGATCACTCCCCTATTACTCTTTTTTACCTCCTCCCATTCATGTTGTTCCCTTCTTTCCAACTACAGTGAAAAAAACTTCTTACTCTCTTGTCTAAACACGGACTGACTTGCCTAGGAAGACATCTCATGGAGAAGTGGAGGACGGGTAGACAGATCTGGTGATAGCTTTCTGAAGCTCCAGCACTCCTCACCCTGCCCAGTGATCCCTCAGTGGCCCATATGGTGGCCTGAGCCTTTTCTTGGCCAACTATCCTTAAACAGAATCCTTATCTGAGTCCAATGTGCAGTCCTCACGGTTCCTGTCTGTTGAGAACTTTGTGCAATGTAAAATCAAAACACATAACTCATTTCTATCCAAAAAGAATCCCATAGCCATTCCTGTTTCCTTTCCAGGGGACAGTTTTCCTGTCATTAATATTGATAGCATCCTGTTAGAATTGCCTTCAGTTATCATCTATGCCATTCTTGTAGCGTAGATATCCCTTTTGGATATATTGGAAATAAATCAATAATATATAAATTGATTTTATATGATAAAATTTCCTAAATTCCAGCCCTGTGTTTGAAGGTGCATTATACAAGAATATGAAATTCCCACTGGATATGACTTACTGAATAAAGTGCTTGCCATACACTGGGAGGGCAGTGTTCAGATCCCTAGGAAAAGCCGGGTGGGCATGTTGGCCCACCTGACAGAGGATCCCTGGCAAGCTGGCTAGCTAGACTTGATAAAATAGTGGGTTTCATGTTCTGCCAGAGACCTTGCCTTGGTAAGTAAAGTAGACTCAGCACTTGGGAGGCAGAGGCAGGTGGATCTCTGTGAGTTCAAAGGCAGCCTGGTCTACATAGCAAGCTCCAGGCCAGCTGGGACTAAAGGAAGACCCTGTCTCAAAATTACCAAATAAATAAATAAATAAATAAATAAATAAATAAATAAATAGGCAATTGAGGAAGATCCCTGACATCAGCCTCTGTCCTCCACACAAATGTACACCTCTGCATGCACACCCACACTTGTACTCCCACATATATAGGAACACACATAGGCACACATAGCACACATACACACAAGAAAAAAAAATTCTCAAAAGGATAACTAGGTGAGATTATCTTTGAAAGATGGGTCATAATTACATCCTTATGAGTGAGTCAGTAGAATCTGTCTCTGTCATGATTTGAAGAGGAAAAAGTAACACATTGCTTGAGAGAAGAATGAGGCAAATTGAAGTTTGTAAACTTCAAACAAACTGCGGAGAAGGAACTCTGAAGAGTGAGTCCTCTGCTGTAATGCCTAGTGACTGGCTCACTATGTGTGGAATCTAAATAAGTTGATTTTCAAATGAAATAAGCTTTAGAAAGTAGAGTACCTGGAAAAAAAAATCTCTTTGATAGTCATTTTAACAATTTTCTCACTACAAAAATGATTTTTTAAAAAATGACCATTGGGGAAGGTATATTTTCTAGTTCTTGAGGAGAGATGAAATTTTTAAGTTTTAGCTTTTTAATCCCAGAAGATCTAAATCATTTCTGTTTGAGTGAGAGCATTCTAAAAGCCATAGAATTTGTCACACTTGCTTCAAACCTACTTATGTGTTTAACAGTTACTCATTCTTATATACATCTTATAAGTATCGCAAATACCCAAATCCTCTGGCTGAGACCTCTGTTAGAATGCTTGTAGAACTGACTTAGTCCTTCTGGGGAGGCTGGACCCTGTAACAGCAGCCTTTTGTGGTCAGGATGGGGTGCTCCTGGGAACAGTCCCTGCTGGGTCAGCACTCTTCAGAGCTTCAGCTCACCTGAGCATAGGACCTCAGTGCTGTGTCACTCTGCGCACTCTCTGCTGCGGGCCATGGTCTGCCTTCGTAGATGTCTCCATCTTCCTCATAGGAAAATATCTTGCTCTGTTTGTAGTTCCATCCTCCCAGAGGAGGGATTCCTTTTGAATTCATAACCTCTATTTGCAATAGGGACACTATGTTCTAAATTTGGGCAAAACTTTCCTGAATGATCAGGTAGCACATAGGAAGAAAACACTGCCAGGTGCTCAGCATCTCTTACTTAGTGGCCCCTTCCTTTGACCCCAGTGTTCATTTTCTATGAAGCAACCTTTTTTTTTTAATGAATTTTTATAATAGATTGTGTTTACTTTCATGAGCCTAGAACAAATTATACTTGTTTTGTTTTGGAAGTAATATATGTTCAAGGAAACATCTTGAACCTGAAGAACAGACATAGGGCAAAGTAAAATAAGACAAATAAAATGACTTTCTCTGCAATTACAAGTGGCTTTCCGGAAGTGTGCTGTGCATATTCAGATGTGTGTTTTATACACATTTACAAATACTACTCATCCTACCAAATTATATAACCTCTGGGATTAGTTCATTATATGATGAGCCCCACTTTCAAATATGTTAAGTAAGAAATGTGAAATTTACAGTTGTCAACAGACAGAAAATTATTCTTCTGGAAGTCACTTTTTTCCATATTAAATAGCTTGAGAAAGAGAGAGAGAGAGAGAGAGAGAATTCATTTTACTTCAACACATTCCATATTAGAAATGAATATTCAAATATGTATTCCATCTTCAAGGCCGTGAATGTACCCGTGATAATTTAAGAAGTCCCCTGTCATTGAGCACTCTTTGTTACTGACAGTTTTTATACTAGGAAGAGTGCTGCAGTGAATGTCTATGTCTGTAATCATTGCATATGAGTAAATTAATATTTAGAAGCTAAGTTTCTGGAAGAACTTCTGGGTAAAATGTGGGCAGACCATACTTTTTGGTAGAACTTTTACTGGTTTTTGCATTTTTCAGTTTCTGCATTTTTAGAAGAAATCAAATACAGATGAGTAGCATATGTCAGAGTCCTTTATAAAGAAAACTGCCTGCTAGGTAGATACAGCTAATTATTTGTATATAGTATAACTACTCATATGATAGTATTTCAATTCTAATATGCACATTCCTTTTCATTTTTTTTTTAAATTTTTTTTATTTTTATTTATTTCCGTATGTGTATGAATGTACTGTCTGCATGCAAGTTTGTGCACCCGTGTCATGCAATGCCGCGGAGATCAGAAGAGGGTGTCGGATTCCCCTGGAACTGGAGTTTCAGACGGTTCTCGGCCGCCATGTGGATGCTGGGGATCGAACCCGGGTCCTCTGTAAGAGCGGTCGGCGCTCTTAACCGCTAGGCCATCTCTCCAGCCCCTCCTTTTCATTTTTAAAACCATTTTCACTGAACTGTGTTGTAGAATGGATGTGTACAGATAACACCCTAGCCTTCCTCCCCCTAACATGCAAAATTACGCATCTTGCAGTCAGTGCCATTTTGGTCAAGGAAATACAGTATATTTTAGTAAAAATGGGTATGGAGATATCTGTGCCCTGGAAGATTCATTTGGAAATTACTCTAAGGACAGGAGTATCACTGTCATTATTTTCCCATTGAAGCAGTCTTGGAAACAAGCCAGAACTTTGCAGATATCCATGTTTGTTAGCAACTGCCACTCTCCTTTTGGAGCCTGCATGTGTGACTGATTGATTGACTGACTGACTGATTGATAGATTGCATGTGTGTGCCGGCACATGCATGCCATAGCATGAGTGGATGTCAGGAGACAGTTTTGGGGAGTCAGTTCTCTCCTACCTTGTGAGGCAGAGTGTCTCTTGTTCCTGTCACTGCACTGTGTACTCTACGTTTGCTTGTTCACCGTCTTCTAGGCAGGTCCCCTGTCTCTGCCTCTCATTGCGCCGTGGGAGTGTTGGAATTACAGATGAATACCACCACATCTGGAATTTTGTTTTAAACTGGCTTCCGGGGGGCTGGAGAAATGACTCAGCAGTTAAGTATTTTCTGCTCTTGCAAAAGACCCGGGTTCAGTTTCCAGCACCCACATGGCAGCTAACAACCCATCTATAACTCTAGTTTCAGGGGAATTCAGTGCCCTCTTCTGACCTCCACAGGTACCGCATGACACTTAATACATGCAGGCAATATACTTATATACATTAAATAAAATATTTTTAAATTTATAAGAGAAATAAACTGGCTTCTGGAATTGAATTTGGATCACTGGACTTATACAGCTAGAGCCTTTCCCTTCTGAGCCATCTCCCTGGCCTCAACCTTATTTTCTTTGAGACAGGGTCTCTCACTAAACTTGGGGCTCATCAATTCTGGTAGACTGACCAGTGAACCCCATGAATTGTCCTGTTCCTACCTTCCATTGCTTGGATTAAAAGCATGTGCTCTCATGCCTGGCTTTTTTCTTAGATGGTAGGAATCCAAACTCAGGGCTTGGAATCCAAACTTGGGGCTTCCTGCTTCTGCAGCAAGCATTTTACCTGTACTGTTATCTCCCCAGCCCTGCACATGTCACTTAAAGCAAACTTCCAGGCTTGGAGCTGCAGGATCATGGTAGAGTGTGCATGTAACATGTAAGAGGTTCAATCCCTAGCACCAGAAAAACAAAAGAGAAACCTTCTCATTTACTAAAGGGCCCCATCTCAAGTAAAAACTGAAGTCACAAACTGTACCTTAGTAGCCTCATGCTACTTAGCGTTGCAGAATTTGCAAGTTGATTGTAACCCCTGTAATTTATAGATGAGCAAACTTCTTAGGGCTTAACACTTAGCATTTAGGCATCTTGACCAACCATTGATCAACAGTAGAGTGATACTATAAACTGGAGGTTTCAGAGTCATGAGATGATAGCTTTGATGTAAATGACCTCAGGCCTGCCCTTCCTGCTACGTTCCTAGTCTCCCATCTGTGAACTCTCCTCGGGAAATCTACGCCATTTCCCAGGGACTAGCTGTTGGCATTTAGCTTCCCAAGGATGTTTTACCTTTGTGTTGAATTAGGTTTGAAATCTGTGCCTTTCTATATGCTCTTCTCCCACCATCACTTTTTGGTTTCCCAGCTGTGTGTGGTACACAGTACAGGAGGTCTTGAGGAGTCTGTGAATATTGTGTTCTTGGCTATATAGGGTTTTTTTTTTTTTTTTGTCTTTTTGAGACAGGGTCTGCCTATAGCCCCAGCTGTCCTAGAATTCACTCTATAGACCAGGCTGGCCTTGAACTCACAAGAGCCGCATTCTCTCCTCCAAGCGCTAGGATAAAATATGATGCCACACTCCCTTGCCGGCCCATAGGGCTATATAGTTTTACATCATTCTCTTTTAAGACTGTTCTTTGGATATTGCACTGGAAGGGACTCAAGTCAGGGCTGCTCAGTGCTCAGGTGGTTGTGTGGCATAAAGTCGTTTGTACTGTTTCTTGTTAACTGTAACTGATATAAAGGAGACAGTTATTTGCATTTTCGGTTACTCTTTGTGAAATGCAAAGATCAAAGCCCTTTTCCGCAGCTTCCTCCTCTGCTCCCACCACAGTTTCCTTCCTCCGTGCGAATGCTCTGCTGCAGGCATCTTTATTTTACCATCTCACCACGCCTGACAAGTTGTTAGCTCACCTGACTAAGATGAGTGTGGCCATCAGGGGCCTTTTCTGGGTGCCCCACCCTCTGAATGACACCCTTGTCACATCTCAGTGGGCTTTGCAAAACAAATTTGTTTCAGGGCTTTTTCGTTTTGTTTTGTTTGTTTGGTGTTTTTGAGACAGGATCTACCTGTAGCTCCAGCTGGCCTTGAACTCACAAATATCTGCCTGCCTCACCCTCCCAAGTGCTGGGCATGTGCCACCACGCCTGGATTGTTTCAGGTTTTTTTTTAATTTAATTTTATGATATTATTACTTTTTATGTGTATGAACGTACTGTTCTGCATGTAGGTAGGTGCAACCCATTCCGTGCACTGCCGGGAGGTCAGAAGAGGCTGTCAAGATTCCCCTGGAACTTGGTCGAATACAGTTCTTAGCCACCATGTGGGGTTCTGGGAATGTGACCCTCTACAAGAGCATTCGGCGCTCCTAACAACTGAGCCATCTCTCCACCCCTTGTTTTTTTTTTTTTTTTTTTTTTTTTTTTTTTTTTTTTTATTTTCCTTGTTTTTTTTTTTTTTCAGTTTTGAGGCTGGTGTGAAATCATGAGGAAGGTGAGGTTTGTTAGCCAGGGCAGTATAGCTCACAGCTCACCGCAGCCCTTGCTTGAAGGAGAGTCCCTGTTAACAGTATTAAAAAAAATTATTAATTATTAGGGTATATATGTGTTTATGAGTACTAGAACATGAGTGTCAGAGGTCATGTGTGGAGGTCTGAGGACAACTTTCAGGAGCTGGTTCTCTCCTCCCATCTTGTAGGCTCCAGGAACGGACCTCATGCTGTCAGGCTTGCATAGTAAATGCTTTGTTCCTGAGTCATATCCCTTACCCTCAGTAGTTGTCGGTCCACTGTTCTCACAAGATGGCTATACATTTTGTCACAATGTATATAGTACTTGAATAATTGCTCAGCATAGTTATGTTTAATATAGAACATGTTGGTTTTATTCTGAACGGAAGGAAAAAAAGGAAAGTCCAGTTGTTTCATTGGGAAGTTGTAATTCAGATTAGGTTAGTGACATTCTCAGGGAGGAACCTACTGCTGCCAAGGGAGGGGTGTGTTTGTTTACAGGGAAGCGTATACGCTTGTAAAGTTAGAGAAATAAGAATGCGAAGATGGCAAGTGAGAGGATTTCCAAAGGCAGGACAACCTGTTTGTTCATGTAGAGATGGCAAACGTGGTAATTAAAAATACTGCAGACAGCTGGAGAGATGATGGCTCAGTGGTTAAGAGCACTGGCTGTTCTTGCAGAGGATCTGGGTTAAATTCCCAGCACCCACATGGCAGCTAACAACCGCCTGTAACTCCAGTTCTAGGGGATCTGACACTCTCTTCTGACCTCCATGGGCAGTGCATGACACAGGTGCACCTGCCTACATGCAAGCATTATACTCATGCACATGAAATGGTAATAAATAAAATATTGCAAAAAATCCTGCAGACAGTAGGATGCAAGTTTTTAGAACTAAAAATGAAGTCAGTTAGGGTAAGCATACTTGGAAAAACAGCTGTCTACTAAAAACCAGAACAAATACTTATTTTGATTATTATATTATTTATTCTGGTTTTACTATTAAGAGTGATTTAATATACTAAAAGAACATCATTGAAGATGAGGGGAAAGTGACATGGAAAAGCCAGAGAAAAATGGATCCAAGTCCCTAGTTTCTTTTGGATAAATTTCTTAAACTGCCCAAATCTCAGTTACTTTGTCTATAGAATGCATGTGTCTGTAGGACTTAGCCTGCTGAGCCGCCGGGAGTCAGCAAGACAGTGATGTGTGTTTGGTGCTTATCTGAGTACGGAGTGCGTCATAATCATTCAGTACAAGTTACCAGCTGCTGTTAATGGGAGAAGAGTTCCTATCGTTTATGTGTCTGCTCACTCTTTCTTAAGGAAATGACAGCTTGTCTTAGCACAACCCACAGGCTGGCACACATTTGATAAGAAGACCATAGCCAGAGACTAGCTCTGGGGAAACAGTGCCTCTGGGGCAATGCCATGTCTCCCAGCAAAAGCTGAGCCAGGCCCAGGGTTGTGGAGCACTGAGGAGGCTGGCAGAGTGTGGTGGGGGAGGAAGTATGTGGGGTGTCCATGGCTGCGGAGCTTTGTTGTTAAGCTTTGCTATGGGCTCTAAGCAGATCCCTGGCAATGTCCTTTACTGGTGTACCAGCCCCCTCCGCCACCACCCCCCACCCTGCCGAGGGGATCGCAGTTCCTCAGGGGTCTTCCCCACCTACAGGTTGTTCGTTCATCATTTTAAATGAACTTGGCATTGCCCAAACTGGTTTTAGTAGCATCTGTTATCACTGTAGAGCTGCCATACTCCCCCTGGGAAGAAACAAGTTTTCGTGTCCCTCTGAGGCTCACTCTCTAAATTTTCTGAACCCCTGGTGTTTTCTGTTTGTTTGGAGGGGATTTATTTATTTATTTATTTATTTATGCATGGATATCAGAGGACAACTTTGAGGAGTTGTCTATCATGTGTGCTCATGGGGTTAAACTTGGGTTATCTGGCTTAGTGGCTTGGTGGCAAGCACCCTAACCACTGAGCCATCTTGTTGACCCTGGCCTGTTTCACTGGTTCTTGTCCAACCGAAAAGGAAGAAGTTTGTAGAACATTATTACTGTTGACCTTTTCGATTTCTTTTATATTTTTTTCTATCTTCCAGTCATAACCCAACGCCAAGATCGGGAAAACCCTAGAAACAGTGTATTTGGTGGTATGTTAGATTGAGTCTGTGAAGTACTTGACATGATTGATAGCTTTGTGAGACACATACACTTGTCTGCATGTTAGAATCTCTGGCATCCACAGATGCAGAAGCCTAGGGCCTACCCCAAACAAATAAAATCAGAATCTCTCTTGGTAAAACTCAAGTGTCAATATTTTTAGACACGCCTATGGTGCTTTTAGAGTAGAGGCCAGTTTAAAAACCGGCGCTTTAGAGTAGCTTTCATCTAGGGGTGATTTTGCCCCACAGGGAACCAAAACACTTTCATGGATGTCACAACATGTTTCTGGCATTTAGAGATATGTTTGAAGCATCCGTCAACACACAGGATGGCTTCCACAGCATATAATTATCTGGCCCAAATTATCTTTAGAGCGATGGATGAGAAACTGTGCTCTAGAAATCAGATACAAGAATTCCCGGAGCAATGTGTCTGCCTCGTGTGGGGAAATCACAGCATGTAGGTCACATTTTTGTCCTCTCAGCAAGAGGTTGAGGAAGTGGCTTAGTCTGTACCTTTGAGTCTCTTGTGTGCCTGCCTGTTGGTGGCCAACCTGTGGCTGTTGCACGCAGGTTCTGATTTCTGTAGCAGGATCTTTCCCTGTGGTACTGGAAAGTTACCACATTTGAATGACTGTGAAGAAAACCAAAATGAAGAAAATTAAATCCATAGAAATTACCCCAAGATAAACAACTTTTAAACACGCTTTTCAATTGCTTGCCCTGATATAAAGTTTTCCAGAATCAGAGAGTGAAGCATTTAACAGTGATTATACATGACCTGTAAGAAACCTGATTTTATGCTCTATAGAGAATTCTTTCTTTTCTTCCTTCCTTCCCTTTGACTGGGTAAGAGGAGACTAGGAAACACAGTTTCAATTTTATCCTAGTCAGTTTTCGTCAGTTTTGAGATGTTCAGGAAATCTTTCATATCAAGTTAATTTCTTTTTGTGGTGCTAGGGATTGAACGCAAGGACTTGTACATGCAGGGTACGTGCTCTGCCACCGAGTTACATCCCAACTCCATAGCAAGTTAATGTTAATCTGTATTTGTCATATTGTGCAATTAATATCTACTATACAATGTATGTTTTAGCTACTCTGGACACATCCAGTTTTCCATAGCGTGGCATACAAAAAGATCTTTAGCAGAAATAAGCTGTCTTTTTCTTGTGTGTGTATGTATTATCAAATTTAGAGTATTAATCAAAGTGATGAGTTTAGTTGAAAGCATATATTGAATAGATGCAGAACTTATCCCTAAAACTATCAAATAGTCACAGCCTTTAAAACTATTTAGAATTCATCATACAGATGCAAATTCTTTTTTCTTCCTTTTTCCCTCTTTCCAGTTTGTCCCTTCTAAAGAGATAGATAGATGATAGATAGATAGATAGATAGATAGATAGATAGATAGATAGATTAGATATTTCAGCCAGGCATGGTGGCATGTATGCCTCTAAATCCCAGCCCTTGGGAGGCAGAGGCAGGCAGATCTCTGCAAGATCGAGACCAGCCTGGTCCACATAGTTACTTCTCAGCTGGCTGGGACTAGGCAGACCCTGTTAAAAATAAAAATAAAAATAAAAATAAAAAACTAAAAGGGATTTCAAATGATACCTGTATTGCTTTTACTTCCACTTTTATTTTCAGAACTAAGTTCTGGAAACAAATCTGGACTATCTCTGAAATACTTTTTCCATCTCATCTTTCTTTTCTTTTTGCCATTTTATAAACCCTTCGATTCATTGTTTTAAAGTTTGTTCACTTAGTGGGCATTTCAAAGCCCACTTCATACATTTTGCATTAGTCACTACTGTGGCTTCAAAAATAGTTTCTTCCCAGTTTAGTCTGTCGATGTACTCATCTAACACTCTTTCCTAGCCAGTGACTGACTGTTTCGAACTAAGGCTGGAATAACAGTTCATGTAACACTTGGCATAAAAATTCCTTCAGTGTTGCAGCAGCATGCCTGTTTCTTCCCTGAGAGTTAATGATGACTCCACAATCCAGGGGAAATTTCATGTTAGTCTAATCCTATGTAGCTGTGTTTTCAATTTATTTATAATTGTGTGATAATGCTATCTTTGGATATGTTACTATTCCTTTTTTGTGGCTTTGCAGTTTTTACATTTTATATAATGTAGATGTGTGTGGAAGCCAGAGGTCAATGTTGAGAATCTTCCTCACTCACGTCTCCTCCTTATATTTTTGAGAAACCCACTCTGTACGTCGCTGTTAAGTGTCTTGCCCCCCCCCACCCCACCCCCACACCCCTTTACCTGATGTCCTATTTTCCTGGCTGTTTCACTGGGATTTTTTGTCACTGTTCTGTCCCAGCACTATCACCAGTCCTGTGAGTATTTGTGACTGAATAATGGAATGCCACTCCTTGAGGCCTATTCCCAGAACCCTAGTGCTTTGTCACCTTTGTGGTTCTTGGTGTTTTGTCACGTCTGTGTTCCCTTTCCAGGCCCTGAGAAGATCGTGCTGGCTTAGGCAGGATCCACTGCTGTTTATCTCGGAAGCTAGTCTCTTCCTGCCGCGTCCCATTCAGCTTCCTGATAGATGACTCTAGAAATCTGCAGGTCTGGGGAAGGAAGCGAGCAGTGTCCCTGTCTGAGTGACCCGTGGACACCTTTCACTTTTTCGCTTCCTGACCACTCAGGCTGCTCCCATGTTGCTTCTGTGCTGTGTAGACAGAACGGTCCTTCGTTATTCGCCCCCTGGCTTCCTCCCACTCACCCCACCACGGGCTCTATGCTTTGTCCACTGGGTAAGCATTGGTGTTGCTTAGGCTCTGTTGGGGTTCTTTCCTCTCTTTGGTCATGTCTATTTCTAGGACTTCAGATTCTCTACATGCCAGTGACTTCTGCATTTGTATTTCAGGCCCTTATCTGAGTTCTCAATCCCTATGCTTGCCTGGAATGTGTTAATTGGTATTTCACAGGCAACTAAAACTCACTTTGGAAAAAAAGCTAAATCTGCCTTCTCTTCTAGTTTTCCCATCAGCAAATGAGCCAGAAACCTAGAAAGCAACTTGTCTTGCCATTACTTTGTCTCTAGTGAGATGCTAATACTGCCACTTTCTCCCTTTGAGTAGCTGTAGAATATGGGCAGTGTGGGACACTGGCTACTGCCACCAGGTGAAACCCTGTCACAATGTCTCCCTTTGACACAATGACTTTAGGACAGCTGACTGTCTCTTGCTCTACTCCATTCCTCCCTGGTTTCCTGTGCTTCTCTCGATTTGTTTTTGGTTTTGTTGTTTGTTTTGTTTATTTTATGTTTCTGAGTGTTTTGTTTGCATGTATGTAATTGAATCATGTGCATGCAGTGCCCATGAGGGCCAGAAGAGGGTGATCTCCTGGATCTGGAGTTACAGCTAGTTGTAAGCTCCACGTAGGAAGGGAACCTGGGTCCTCTGCAGGAGCAGCCTATATTCTTCACAACTGAGCCATCCCTCCAGCTGCCACTTCCCACTGTGGGCTTTTATAAATATCCCTCTTGATTTTTTTTCATGCCCAGGCTTACGGTGCCAAGTTGGGGTTTTATAAAGTCCCAGCATTTTAACAGGGCTTATAAGATCTGTAATAATTTGTTCCCAAACTGACTGTATTTCTTGGCATTTCTTAGGAGTTCCTGTCTCTCTCAATTCACAAATAGTCTTCTCTCCAATATTCGCCTCAGGCCCTGTGTTTATCACTTATCCTGCAGTTTGTGCTGAATGAATGTGGGAGGGGACCATCCCTGGATAGAATTGTCAAACTACTTGAATTCTAATTTAATTTTCTAATTTAACTTCCTGAGTCTGTCTGTATGTAGTCTTCAGAGTCATTATAAAGTGA
Organism: Rhizomys pruinosus; assembly: GCA_009823505.1. NCBI lineage: Eukaryota > Metazoa > Chordata > Mammalia > Rodentia > Spalacidae > Rhizomys > Rhizomys pruinosus. The sequence continues at coordinate 1,061,253 of VZQC01010078.1, forward strand.
ACAAAAAGAAGTGTGTAGGATTTGGTTAGGAAGTCATCTGTAGTCTGTGCTCTTTGGCTGTTGAGTGTTGAGCCTATGAAGCTGGCCAACAAAACAACCCAAAAGGAGCCATGGTACCTTGGCATTCCGGGGAGAGAGGGCGTCTTTGCTTCCTGGGGAGAGTAGGGCACCGTAGCTGAATGACTTGTGTTCTCAGAGGTTTCTAACTCCGTCTCCATAAGCCGGAATCGGAATGACTGAGACTTGTCGTGACTTGTCTGGATGTTTGTTAAACTTTCAAACCTGCTTGGGAAGGAAAAAGAACAACAGCTTCTGAGGCTGTGCAGTGACCTCATTTCTAAGCAGCAAACAAGAACTTTACCTATAATAGTAAAAGTGAGCTCACTGCTGTGGGTAATCATGGCTCTAAAGAGGGACAGGGGACAGTCGGTCCTCTCCTTGCAAGATGCCAGGCCCAGCAGTTCAGGTTCTGTCCTGGCTGGAAGAGGCTGGCTTCCTCTAGGCTCCTATCTGTCATCTCACCACAAGGATCAGAGGGGCTGAGAGCGTGCTGAGTCAGAGGGACCAGCCAGGCAAGAATGACACACTTCCTGCCCCAATTGCCAGGGAGCCTTTCTAGTTTGTTTTTCTGTTTTGCTTTGAAGATTCCCTGAACAAATGGACGATTGCTCTACTGTACTGATTTTCTCTAGATGATACCATAGAATACCCTCCCTACTGGCCTTGCCATTTACAGATTTTATTAAAAAGTATTACATTTGTGAAGTGTATTTATAAAGTACAGTTTAACCAGAAAAAAAAAAATCAAACCCCCAAACCCCTTTGTTTTCACCACTTAGAAAAGAACATATTGTGTATGTCATCAATTCTAGGTCTTTTCTGCCTATAGAGATGATGTAGTGTTTGATTTTTTTTTCTGCTTTTAAAAATTGTATTTATTTATTTACTTATTTTCGTGTGTGTCTGTGTATCTGTGTGTGTATGTGTGCACCCATGCCATATATAAAGGTCAGAGGTCACCTTTTGAGAATCAGTTCTCTCTTTGTAATGTGTGGGTCCCCAGGATCGAACTACAGTGGTCAGAATTGGCAGCAAGTGGCTTTACCCACTGAGGCATTTTACCAGCTCTCTGCTTTAATATATTGCTTTGTAGGCTTTGTGAGGTATTCCCCTGTCATTAACCGCAAGGTATTTTTAAAGCCTGCATGGCATACCATTGTATGGACGTACCTTCATCTGCTAAGGAGTTGCTAGTCCCATTTAGATAGTTGGCTCTGCCGCCTCCCATTCACTCTTGCCTGTCTCTGTAGCTCAGGCTGGCCTCTAACTCTCAGTCCTCCTGCCTTGGCCTCCCCAGTATTTCATTACAGATCCACCACACGTATTTGGAAGCTCTCTTCATTCTCACTGTCCTAGTCTGTAAAAGCCTTACATTATAGTTGTCTGTGTTCATCTCTGTTTCACTGCCTGAGTGAGTTCTTGAAAGTAGTTCAGAGGTCCCGTGGAGTTGTGAGACTTTTTATCTTAATTGCTACTTTGCCTTGCAGGCATTTGTCCTGTTTCACAGTCCCACTATGTGATAGAAATTTCACAGAGGTCAGAAGAAGGCATCGGATTCCCCGGGAACTGGAGTTACAGATGGTTGTTAGCTGCCATGTGGGTGCTGGGAACTGAACCTGAGTCCTCTGTAAGAGCAGCCAGTGTTCTTAACTGCTGAGCCATCTCTCTAGTCCCTAGAAATTTCCAACTGTCTTACATGATCTCTGTGCTCTAGCCCTTTCTCACTCCGAGCTGCTTTTCACACCTTGTAGTCATGCCCTGCCCTGCCTCCCAGCAGGCCTCAAGTGTCTTGTAGCCCAGTTTTCCTGCTGCCCATATTGCCATCCCTCTGGCTTTGGGTGCACACCCCCAATGCCACTGCCGGGGGGGGGTTTCCATCACAACTCCTTCTTCATGCTTATGGCCATATATGTCCTCTGCTTATTTGTATATTTATTGCATGTATTATATTATACTGTTATTGGTCAGCCTCTTACCTTTATTGAATGCCAGTTTGCAGGACAGGTAACCCCTTATGTTTCACTTTTCATTGAGTCCCTACATCTGAGTTGGTACCTAGCATTCAGTAGGTGCTGAATTTCAGATCACCCTTTACACTTTCTAGATGAAGCTATCCTGTGAGCCCTCCTTTACAACAAGATAGATGAGAGTGACAATACCACTGGACAGAGCACTTGGGGCTCCTGCGTCCTCACCTGTCAGAGTAGGACTATGAGAGGAAAAGTGGGGTTCTGTCCCTTTTCCAGGAATGAGATATAGTTTGCTAGAAATAGTGACTTCCTGCTTCCACTGGGAAGGAATTTGCTGGGCATCAGCCTTGTCATGTGGTATTGCTTTTCCTGTCTGAGGAGGAAGTGGTGGAGAACTTGTTCACAGCACGTGGGCTCGGGTACAGATGAACCTGGGCCCAGAACAGTAGGACACATCCTCCTTTTCTGCAAGCATTCTGAACTGGGGTACTTTTCTGAGTTTCTGCAAATCATTATTGCATATTTTAAATTCAGGTTTGCACATAGGCCCATGCATGACACTATATAGTAATCAAGGTGTCTGAGCTCCAGAGAGAGAATAGAGAGAGGCAGTGCTCTGACGGACTCTCTGGAAGGCTGTGTCTTTACCCAGCCACCTTCTGCTACCTTAGGAGAAAGGTTTATAGAACTGGAATGAGAACGAAGGTAGGAGCAGCCCCTGGGGAAAACAGCTTGGGTGTGAGTGGCCGGCCGGGCCAGGAGGGTGGCAGCAGCCACAGTGACAAGACGGTGCTGGCGGCCAGAGAGGCGAGCACAGATTGGTGATGGAGGAGTGTGGGGAATGCCTGGATTTCAGCTTGGGGAGTATTCTGTTGCCATATTAACTAGAATTTCTAGAAATTTACAGGCAAATTTACTCCGCAACTGGATAGTTTCTCTTGGCCAATTGAGACTTTAATTAGTTTAATGTTTTATTGCTAGAGATCATGTTTGGTTTTGCATGAAGGTTTGCAGTGGAAGAGAACTCTAAAATGCCCGGGCTCTGCTTCTGTTCAGCATAGTAGAGATCAAACCACAGCCAAGGACCAGTGTATTTACTGCAACTGGCACCTGCTGTTTCTTTGCTTTCTAAATACTGATTTAGTGTTTTTATTTGGGCAAGTGTGAAGAGGTTGAGTGTGGATCATGAGAAGACAGACCTCGGCCCTTACTGGAGGCCACAGACCTGCTCGCTCACTGGGTGGCCACGTGCCTGGCAGAGAAGTGATCCAGGCCTTGCTTTCAGCTCCTCCTGTACCTTGTTTTCTTTGTGAGATGTGGTTACATGATATAAGTGGACTTGAAAACAGAAAAATTACGTGATTCCAAGAGAAAAACTAACTTGCTTTCTGCTTTTAAAAATAGTATTTTATAAACTTGAAACATAGCAACATGTATTAACTAATAGGAAAATCTGTATCCTCCCTACACTTAAGTTTTGAGCAGCTACTTTGCTGGGAGACTGAATGGTAGCTTCCACACAGACAGATGTGGGAAATGTCCACCCTCCTCCCCAACTCTAGTGCCAGGGCTGCACAGCAGTACCTGTGCACAGTTCAGCTTGGCCTGAGAAGGGAGATTTCCCGGCGATCTTTTTGTTTTTCCCTATGTGTCATCTGGTCAACCAAGGACTCTTGTGGAATGCTATGCAGAGAGGAAAGCGAACAGATCTGGAGGGAAGGGCCTAATAGGCTCATATCTCATCATTTATCAGAGCTCAGTTTCCTCATCTGTAATGTGGGGTTGATGGTGCCCAATTCCCAGGGCTTGGTTGGGATGAGTGAACTTGGGGACAGCATCATGCTTTCACTGTGGGGCATCTGGGAGGCACTCAGCCTTGGCATTTCTCTAGCCTAGGCTTGGCCTGTGGACCCCCATGCTAAAGTTAGGGCTTCTCTCAGGTGTGTCTGTCTATGCTATCTGCTTGGAGACCACTTCTGAGCATGCTCCAGTCACAGATACTGAGTCTTCTGGAACAACTCCCTGTCAGTCTGCCTTTCTCCTTTTATCAGCAATAACTCCTTCCTTTCTGAAGAGAAAGGGGATGCGGAGGAGTGAACAGAGGAGCAGGTTGTTCAGTCGTGGTTCAGTGGGCACAGTTGGTATGGGTGGGATCAGGCAGGAAGAGGGCACAGAGAGGACTGATGGGACAAGAGAAAATTGAACTGAAAGACAGAAGAGGAAATTCAGCTTGACAGTTGTGGTATTATGCACTGTGGACTAGGGAGTGTTTGTCCAGTTCTTTCTGAGGCTACAAAGTCAGATGAATTACATGGAGGTATCTTTTGCATGCAGGCATTGATGTGGTGGTGATTTTGTTGAATGTGCTTCTGATAAGGATGTGGGTGGCTATAAAGGAAATATTTTTTTTCGGGTGTATATTAATTAAAGAGCTGCTGAAATGAGGCCAGCACGAGAGTGTTTCTGGAGATAGTTCTGGGGTGGTAGGAAGTGGCCTCGCGGCATCTCCCCTCAGCTCTGCCCTGTCTTGCAGGCCCTTGAAGATGCTGCTTAGCCTCTTGTTCTACCATAGTCTTTGGAAATTGAGTCTGCCACCCACTTTCCTGGGGCGTGAGGAGAATGCAGTGATTTAAGTGATCCTAATAGATACTAGGTCACACACAAGAGGAGGAGCTGGTTTTCTAGTGGCCTCTCATGTGACTGCACAGAAAGGAGAAACCCTTGACAGGTGGCCCTGGAGCTCCCCAGTGAGGGCTTACCCAGCGCCACCGTGTGCTCCTGAGCGTCTGGAGCTGGCGGTGCTCAGGCACTGCACTCACTCTCAGGGCTGGGGTGCTAACAGCCCTGTTTCCACTGTGGTTTGCTTTTCATATGAGAGACTCTGGGTTTGATCCCCAGTACTTTGAAATAGAGGCCTAGTCTAGGTGGATTCCTTGGCTACTGGGTCACCAAGCAGTTTCCAGGGCTGGAAGTCCTGACCTTGTGCTCCTTCTTTGTCACAGGGTATGGGGATGTAGCTACGCTGGCAGCATCACAAATGCCGGTCCTGAGTCCACCCACAGTGGCTGGGTTCGCAAGTCCTACGGAAGTCTGGAAGAGCTGAATTTATGTACACAAAGACCGCTAGAGGGGTTAGGTTTTGGGGTTTTTGTTGTTGTTGTTGTTATTGTGGGGTTTTTTTGGTCTTTTCAAGACAGGGTCTCCCTGTAGTCCCAGCTGTCCTGGAACTCACTCTGTAGACCAGGCTGGCCTTGAACTCACAGAGATCCGCCTGCCTCTGCCTCCCAAGTGCTAGGATTAAAGGCGTGCACCACCACGCCCAGCTCCTGTTGTTATTGTTTTTACATAACACTGTTCTGTGAAGTTTGACTAACCCGCAGAGTCACTTGAGACTCTCCCTGCTTTTGACCCTCATCTATCCCCCTTTTAAAAACAACGGACATGGGATGAGCAGGATATTCTAAATGCTGGTAGTGCTTTAACACAGCAGTGGATAGATCGGAGCATGGATGACCAGGGTGTTTAGTATCAAGTGAGGGAGGAGAAGGGTTTGTAGAAGGGTGGCAGCCTTGTTTTTTATTCTGCAGTGGGAGAACTCTGAGGGTTTGTGTGTGGAAAGGCCTTGATGCCAGAATGCTAGCTAGAGCTCTCATCCTTAATCTGTACTAGCCCCCCCCCCCATGCCTTCTTCCCCAGGCCTGGATGAGGTCTGTCACTATGTTGACGGGTATTTTGATGTGGGCTGCAAGGTCCTTCTTCCATCCACTCCTTGCAGTAGCCTCCCCAGTCTTCCTTCAGCAGTCATGGACAGGACTGCCTCCTGCTAACCACCTAACCTATCTGTCTGTTTAGGTATAGCATTTTTGCACTCTATTAACTACCCTTGAAATTACCAATAAGTCAAGGTTTAGGAAGTCCTTGAGATCCTGAACTTCTAAGAACAGATTTCTCTTGATAGCTTCCTTATCACTGATGAAGTTTTCTAGCATTTTGGGCCAGTCAGAATTTGAATAGAGAGTATCTTTGAGAACACACAAAAGAATGGTTTCAGCCGGGCATGGTGGTGCACACCTTTAATCCCAGCACTCTGGAGGCAGAGGCAGGCAGATCTCAGTAAGTTCAAGGCCAGCCTGGTCTACATAGCAAGCTCCGGGCCAGCTGGGACTAAAGGGAGACTCTATCTCAAAAAGACCAAAAAAAAAAAAAAAAATTGTTTCTAAGGCATAAACTTCATATTTACCTTCTCATACTTCTATGTCATGTGATAATGTCAGCTAAAGAATAATAAATGTGGGCTAGAGAGATGGCTCAGTGGCTAAGAGCACTGGCTGCTCTTACAGAGGACCCAGGTTCAATTCCCAGCACTTACATGGCAGCTAACAACTGCCTGTAACTCCAGCTCCGGGAGAATTTGACGTCTTCTTCTCACCTCTGTGAGCATTGCATGACATGGGTGCACTTATACACATGCAGGCAATACACTCATACATAAAATTAAAAATAATAAAAAAATAATAAATGTGGGACTGGAGAGATAGTTCATAAGTTAAGAACACTTGCTGCTTCCAGAAGACCCAAGTTTGATTCCCAGGACCCACATGGCAGCTAACAACCATTTGTAACTCCGTTCCAGGGGATCTGACACCCTCTTCTGGCCTCTGAGAGTACTACATGCACATGATGCACATACATATATAAAGGCAAAACATGTGTGTAAATGTATATGCCTGAATTCACTTAGACTTGTATTCCTTACAAATTCTTAAGTTCTCTGCAGAAGTAAAAGGGTGGTGATTTTAAGCAGCATTGTTCAAGCTATGTTCCCCAGCTCTCCTGAAGCAAGAACACCTCTGAGTAATACTTCCTATTAATAGACATTCGTGTTTATACTGGCCAGGTAGGAATGAGGGTTTCTTTCTTTGTTAATTTTCCAGACATCTGTGAATGGGGCCACTCCCTTTTACTTTTTTCCCCCTTTTGTACCTTGCTTTTTATTTTTTTAAATATTCTAGCATGTTGAAACATAGACTTCCTGTTCTGCTTGATATAAATAATTCCTTCTGCTTGCCTATCATAGTAATCCTGTGCTTCTGTGTAGCATTGTTTGCAGGTAGAAAGTGCAGGCAGCCTCTAGTTGTCTTCCCCAGAGTGAACGTGGAAGTGAACGTGGAGCTGTCTCCAGCCACACAATTAAAAGCTACATAATTCATTCCACTATAAGTATGGAATGCAGCACCTAGAATAACAAGCAGGACAACTTCTAAACTGACAATTGCTGACCAGTCTCCTGTGTGTTTGTAACTTTGTGGTGGATTTTCTAAAAGGATGGTACGAGTTACTATGAATAATGGACTGTGCGTGTTCCTCAAGTTTCTGTGACTCTATGAAGAAGCCACTCTGAAGTTCTCTTGCTGGGGAGTACATACAAGGAGAAAATGCCGAAGCTAGGTGAGTGAAAGTCACTCTCAGATGATGGTGGATACACTGTCTGTTGGGATCTGTGGAATGTTAAGATGAACAAGTAACACGGCTGTTCTGTCTGGGAGGGAATAACATTTGGTCCTTACTTTAGAGGGGCTGTGTTTGCCACATCACTGCTTTCCTTCTGCAGTGGCTCCGGGTGTAGGGAGGCATTATTAAGCTGAGGGGGCTACAGGAGTTATTGGAGGAAGATGGCATCTGCAGTGTGCACAGAGATAGCTGTACCTGTGGGCAGATCAAATATTAAAAGGTTCAGAAATGCAGCTCTGCAAAGATTTCATGGTTTTTTTAGTTGATATTTTGTATATCTTACATACATCCATGAATTGCAGCATGCCTTTAGTTCTCAGTGGTCTGGTGCAGTGGAAACCTTAAACACTCAGGAGTTTATATCTGCTTTTTTTTAGTAGGGGAACTAGTTGTCAAATTATTATTGTTTATTACTCTTGTCACTTTTTTTTTTATTATCTTTTTTTTATTTTTTCTTTTTATTAATTTTTTTTTTTTTTTAAAAAAAAATAACACCTTGGGCTTGTTTATTGCTATACTTAATGTTGCTACAAATAGTTTTATCTTTAAGATAAACTGAAAGCATTGTGGAGAATTGAAATACAAGAGCTTTTAAAGCAGTTCTGAAAAGTTATTCTGGTGTTTATGCATGCCTGTTCAAGTCTGTGCATCGTATTTGTATAAGTTTATCTAAAAGTTTTATACTCAAAAGGCTCTTTAGAAGCAGGCATGGTAGTATACCCTGTAATCTCAACACTTGGCAGGTTAAGACAGGAAGGTAATTTAGGCATATATAGCAAGACTCTGTCCATCAAGAAAGGAAGAGAGGAAGGGGGAAGGAGGGAGGGAGGATGGGCAAGAAAGGGAGAGAGGGAAGGAGTAAGAGAATGAGAGAAGAGAGAAAGAGAGAGGGAAAGAGAGAAAGAAAGAAAGAAAGAAAGAAAGAAAGAAAGAAAGAAAGAAAGAAAGAAAGAAAAGAGGCTTTTTAGAGCTTAAATTCAATAGCAAGAAGAAACTGGAAATTGAAAGACATGGGTAAGTATTGGTGGATCTAGTTTCCTAGTCATTAATTGAACTCTTGGCAGCCAATACTATTTTGCAGAGTCATAACTTCTCTTGCGTGAAATGTGGTCACTTGCAAATCATTTAAATCCAATAAATATGTGTCTACTAGATGCCTAAAGCTATGCATGTGATCCTCTGCCTGCTTGATACATCTGTATACATATATATATATATATATATATACACACACACACACACACTATACATATATATATACACACACACACACACACACACACACACACACACACAAAACATAGCCTGTCCAGTACATAAAATGGGCAAATGTATCAGTGACTGTCCATTATGGTATGTATATGATTGGGATCAGAGCTAAATTTGCTTGGGAGGGTTATATGGAAGAAGTGAGTTTGGGGTAAAGTTCCAAAGGGAAGATAAGTAATGAATTTTGGCAGAAAGAAGTGTATATAAATCTTCCAGGGCTAGAGTAATTAAGTCATGGGCTTTCATGGGTGAGCATGAAGCACGTGAGAGCAGATTGTAAATTAGTGGTAGAAAATAAGGCTCCTGTGAAGAAGAAATGAGGAGGTTCGAGCCCAGCAGAGAACCAGAGGATGGGGGGCTTCTCTGCTGTAGCTGGTGAATGTCCTCCTCGGACACCAGTACATCCCATGTTGCCATCTAGTGGAACTCACTGTGAGGCGTGTGCAAGTGCCAACACTATTTTTTTTTATTAAATTAAATCATTTTTTAATATATATTTTGTACAAGATTATCAAATCTAGACCCGTGTCCCCCCCCATCCCCCCACCCCACCAGAGCTCATGTATTCTGCCAAACATGCTTTTCATCTCTTTCTCAGTTTTTCTCGATATTCTCCATGGCCAACACTATTTCTTAAGTAAAGACACATTACAGTATGATCTCCTGACAGTAGAAAAACTCACTTTTGTTTTCTTTGGGTATTGCAAATGAAGGATTAGAGAAAATGAATGTAGCTGTGTTTCTCTGAAGTGTATTATTTTAGACACTAGAAATTCGGCGTTGGATGCCAGTGTCAGAACTTTCTCATAGGCAACACGTTACTGTTTATATAGGATGCTGGACTTGTATGGCCCATGAGTGCTGGGCATGAGCTTGAGCAGTTCTGTAGCAGAGTGAAAGCATGCCAGAGATTACCCCAGGCCCCTGGTGTCTTCACTTAGGTTAGCTTGTTTTCCCTGTAGTTGCAGTCTATTTTGGTAGCAGAGAGGAAGAGGGTGAGGGAGAGGGAGAGAGGGAAAGGAGGGAGAGAGAATAAGAACGTGGTGATCTTGAGAACCACAGCCCATAGACCTGAGAGCCAAAGATACTCTAGTGGTCAGCACTCTTCCATTTCACCAACTCGCTTCATTCCTTGTGGGTTCCAGGCACTCTGTCTGGTCCTAGGGGTACAGTGGTAAACCAAGCAGGTGGAAATGCTTGTTCTTGGGAGTGGTTATTCTGTTTGAAGGAGACTGACAACACAATAAATACGTAAAATATATAAGAAGTGGTAAGGTTTAAGAAGAAAAATTTAAACAGGAGGGAAAATGAGTGTCTGTGTGTGTGTGTGTGTGTGTGTGTGTGTGTGTGTAGGGTGATGGGTGCAAGTGATTGCAGTTGTGAGTACATCCTCACTGAGCATGGTATATTAGACTCACCTGAGAGGTATGGGGAAGCCAACTGAGATTATCTTGGGTGTAAAATGTTCTAGACCGAAAACAAGCAACTGCAAAGGCCTTGAGGTCACAACAGCCCAGTGTGTTCCAGAGACAGCATCCCAGGCTGATGGGAAGAGGAGAGATGGATTCGAGAGGGGATGAGGGCTAAATTGAATGGGGTCTCAGACAATTGTAATCAATTTAACTTGTCCCAGCCATGAGTTGAGAAGCCATTTGGTCTGTTTCAGTCTCCCCATTTTTACAAAGGAACCCAAGCTAAGGAAATCAAGCTAAGTGACCATGGTCAGTCAGGCTCCCAGTGCCAGAGCTAGGGGGAACCTGCCTTTATGCCTTCATGAGAACCTGCCGGTCTGCCTAGCCAAGCAGCGATGTGTGACCACACATAGGCTCAGACTTCCAAGCACAGTGGCCTGGGAGAAGCAAAGTGCTGTGGGCTCCTTTAACATTGGCCTTCAGGACGGTTATCTTGATCTTTCCCTCCTGCACCTTACTCACAGATAGAGGTCCCACTGCTACCATAACAAAGGATCACTTCCTTGAGGGCAAAGGAAGACTATGCAGATTTTACCTGTCTTTGTTTTGGAGTGAAGATAAATCTTTTGTTTTCTCTACCAATCAGTTGTTAAGCCTAAGAACCTAGTTGGATGGAGACTGCTCTGTTGCTTATGTGCATTAATTATTAATTTATTTGAGTATAGTTAACAAGATAAGATTTCTATAGTTCTGAGGTGTTTAATCACAGCTCCTTTTATGACATCCTCATCAAGAAAGTGAGGCTGAGCTTGAAACACTATTTAAAATTAATTCGAAAGCAGAAGTTGAGAAGGGAGTCAGAGCTCACAGTGACCACAGGCAGAGAAACCAGGAGCGTTCTTTTGCCCTGTGCTCTCTGTCTTTCTGCTATACCTTGAACCAGATTAAACCATGTTTTTTTCCTTTGCATCTCCTTTAGATCTTATGACTGTTATCCTCTGGACACAGGCCAAATCCTCCAATATCACTGTCTGGTGAAGGTCAGACCAGTGCTAAGTATAGAAAAAGTGACTTTGAGATGTCACCTATGTTGTCTCCTCTTGTTTAATCATCCTGTGTCCTGTCTCCAGTGGAGAAAGTAACACTAGGTATTTGCATCTTGTACCTGAGCTCACCCTGAGCTCTCTTGCATGATTCTTTCCCCTACTCTTAGAGTTCTTACAGATAATGTGAAATTTACACCATCGTCGTCGTCGTCGTCGTCGTCTTCTTCTTCCTCTTTTATGTTTATTTGTAGGGCCCCCTCTCCTTTTTCTTTTTAATTGTCAGCATAGGTGATTTCATGTTCCTTTGTATATGTCTAGGACTGCTGAAGTCCCATCTCTTATGGAGCGAGCATTGGTTTGCCTCCTGTGGAATCAGTTCTTGCCGTAGAGTTCTTTGACTACTTTGGGAGCCTGGGGGCACAGACTTGCACTGTCTTATGGTTCATATTTTCAGGAGCATAGTAGCTCTAAGGAAGCTCTCTGAGATTGATTTAATGAGACCCTAAGAATACTGGGAGAACTTCTTTGATGAGAACTCAGGCTGTAGGACACAGTACAACATCAATTTTGGTGTTTATGTGGGGTCGCTCTGACAAGAAACACTTCGGCAACTCCAGCTTCCCTTCTAAGCAGGAACATCACAAGCATTTGGTGCATGTGTGAGATGGGGGAATGGGAGGGGTCTGTTAATGATGCCCCCAAAGGCTCGAGTTAAAACCCTGATGGGTTATCGGCTTCCAGAAGGTTGTTCTGTGGGGTGTCTTGTTTCAGCTGCGAGGCCCAGGGCAGAAGTACAGAAATGTAATTACTATGTGCTGTGTGCCTTGGTAAAAGCAGCACCAAGTGGACTTCAAGCAAATTGTGGTTTTGTTTGTTTAATTTTTGTTTTTAGAATCAAGATCTTACTATGTAGTCCAGGCTGGCATCCAACTCTAGATCCTCCAGCCTTTGCCTCCTGAATGCTGGCATTGTGGGCATGTGCCACCAAACTGAGCTGAGTTTGAGCACTCTCAAAGGCAAACTCCAACTTACTCTTCACATATTAACACCATGTCATTGATTTATTCCCTTTCCTGCTGACTAATTATGTCTCTAACCTTTTCTTCCCACGTGTGCTGTGGATCTCCTGACCCTGCCTTTAGCATCTAGGGAAAACCCCTGGGGCCATACTTGACTGCAATCTTGACTCCTTACACTAGGTTGGAACATGGGACTTTACATGCACAAATCTTCCCAGCACCCTACCTATCTGCCCACAAATCTTGCCCCTTCTGCACTCTGGGAAGCAGCCACCCCCATAGGACAAGGACCTTCCCAAGTGGGGTCTGTTAGGGAGCCCTGAGCTGTGAATGGAGGAAGAGGTCCAGCACTCACCCCTTCCCTCCCCTCCCCTCACCTCCCCTCCCTTCCCTTCCCTTCCCCTTCCCCTTCCCTTCCCCCTCCTTTCCCCCTCCCTTCCCTTCCCCTTCCCTCCCCTCCCCTCCCTTCCC
>VZQC01010078.1:1074439-1154757 GCA_009823505.1 Rhizomys pruinosus
TCCCCCTCCCTTTCCATCCCTTCCTTTCCTTCCCCTCCCCTTACACCCCTTCTCTCCCCTCCCTCCCCTTCCCTTCCCGTCCCTTCCGTCCCTCCCTTCCTCCCCCTCCCTTCCCCCTCCCTTCCCATCCCTTCCTTCCCGTCCCCCTCCCTTCCTTTCCCTTCCCTTCCCTTCCCCCTCCCTTACCCCTTCCTCTCCACCTCCCCTCCCTATCCCTTCCCTTCCCTTCCTTCCCCAGTCCCTTCCTTCCTCCTCCCCCTCCCTCCCTCCCGTCCCATCCCTTCCCTTCCTTACCCCTCCCTGCCCACCCTTTCCCTTCCCTTCCCCCATCCTTCCCATCCCTTCCCTTCCCTTCCCACCTCCCTTCCCTCCCTCCCCCTCCCTTCCCCCTCCCTTTTTTTTTTTTTTTTTTCTTCTTTCCCCTCTCTTCCTTTATTTCCCTTCCCTTCCCTTGCCCTTTCCCTCCCTTCCCTTCCCTTCCCCCCTCCCTTCACCCCTCCCGTCCATTTTTCCCTTCCATTGCCCTTCACCCTTCCCCCCCCTTCCTTTTTTCCCTTCCCCTTCCCTCCCCCTCCCTTCCCCCTTCTCTCCCCTCCCTTCCCCCCTTTCCCCTTCCCTGCCCCCCTCCCTGCCCATCCTACTTCAGGTTCTTCCCCCCTCCCTGCCCATCCTTCTTCAGGTTCTCCCCCCCCTCCCTGCCCCGCCTCCCTTCCTTTTCCTTTTCACTTCCCTTTCCCTTCCCTTTTTTTTTTTTTTTTTTTTTTTTTTTTTTCCCCTCCCTTCCCTTCCCTTACCCCCACCCTTCCCCGTCCCTTTCCCTTCCCTTCCCCCTCTTTCCTTCCCCCTACCCTCCCCCTCCCTTCCCCATCCCATCTCTATTCCTTCCCTTCCTTCCCTTCCCTCCCCTCCCCTCTCCTCCCTTTCCCTTCCCCCCTCCCTTCCTTTCCTTTCCTTTTTTTTTTTTTTTTTTTTTTTTTTCTTCCTCTTCCTCCTCTGCCCCCTCCCCTTCCCTTCCCCACATCCCTTCCTTTCCCTTCCCTTCCTTCCCCTTCCCTTCTGCGTTCCCTTCCCTTCCCCTATCCCTTCCCTTCCCTTCCTCCCCTCCCCTCTGCGCCCCTCTCCTACTCCCTCACCCCTCCCCTCTCCTCCCTTCCCTTTTCCCTTCCCTTCCTTTACCCTTCCCCATCCCTTCCCTCCCCCTGCCCCTTCCTTTCCCTTCCCTTCCCTTCCCCTGCCCTTCGCTTCCCTTTCCCTTCCCCTTCCTTCCCTTCCACCTTCCCTCCCATCCCCTCCCCTGTCCATCCCTCCCTCCACTTTCCCTTCCCCCTCCCTTCCCTTCAGTTACCCTCCCTTATCTTCCTTCCTTCTCCCGTTCCCTTCCTCCTTCCTTCCCTTCCTTACTCCTTCATCCTTCCTACCCGCCTCCCTGTCACCTTCCCTCCCCATCCCTTCCCCTCCTCTCCCCTCCTCCCCTCCCCTCCTCCCCCTCCCCTTGCCCTCCTCCCCTCCCCTCCCCTCCCCTCCCTTCCACCTGCCTCGTTACTTAGCTCTCTGTAGCTATTGCCATCTGATGCTGGGCTTGGCCTGCTGGAGGGTTGCTTACAGGTCCATACTGATATTTGTTAGAAGACAAACTGGACAAAATGGAGTGAGGCATCTGTCTATCCAAAGATCCTTTACCTGCTGAAATTTGGGTGTTAGGAATATGGGGATGTGGATAGCAAGATTAGAAAATTTCAGGCATTGTTTCCTTTTAGCCCCAATAGCACATCAGTAATGGCTCCTAATGTAGAGAAAAGTTTAGTTTAGATTGGTTTATACAGAAGGGAGCTTTTTATTAGCTCAGTAACTAGGGTGAGATTTGATTCAGCAGTTTAATGGTATAAAAACCCCATTTTCTCTGTAGTTACCTCTGCGGCTGGGCTCCCCCTGAGCCACTTGCTGTCACAGTGAAAAGATTTTGCAGCAGCTCTAGACTCCACACCTACAACACACTGTCAAGTACAGAAACTGGCTTCTGATGATGGTCACAGTAGCAATCAGTCTTTCTAGAACTCCTAGCAACGCTGATGTTTTGATGATCAGTTGGTGATTGGCTTGGGCTTGGCATGTCTGAACCCCCTTCTCTGTAGCAGGGGCAGCAGTGATTACTGAAACTGGGTACAAATGATCGGTGGTGCTTCCCAAGGAGGGAGGAACGGGAGAAGAATTGAGCCACAATGTCTAGTGGCCTCATGGTGTTTTTCCATGAGTAGCTTGTCATTTAGCAATGGACAACAGTTGATAGAGTGAAGGAGATGCTGCCCACGGGATAACTAAAGTCAGATGTCATAAGGGGGCACAAAGGTATTGATCCCAGGAACCACAATAACACTGCAGATCACACAGGGAAACTCTGAAAGATCAATACATCATCCTCAGGGTACCTTAAGAAACACTGACAGAGTAAGTAGAAAAAAATAATTATGGACAATTTTTTTAACCTCTGATCATTTCTGTGTCAGCATAAACCCGAGAGTCTAACATAAGTATTATGAGAAATGAAAGTACAGAATAACCACATTCTCGAAAAGACCAGCCATGTATTTTGAAGATGCTTAAAGGGCTATTTTATTTATTTATTTTTATTTCGTGTGCGTGACTGTTTTGCCTGCATGTATGTAAGTCCACCCATGCTATGCAGTACCCACAGAGGCCAGAAGAGGCCTCTGCCACCCACCATGTGGGTGCTGGAAACTAAACTCAGGTCCTCTGCCACAGCACCCAATGCTCTTTACCACTAAGCCATCTCTAGCCCTTCTTAATCACCAAGTTTACTAATTCATTCATCTACTTTAGTCAAAATAAGTGGCTTCTGGATCATGTAAAGCTATTGTAACTGCATGTGAATAAATAAAATACGACAGTCTTTGTAGGGAGTTTGATTTGCTGTAGGTGTCCTGCATGGGCAGGGAACAGTTTGGGGCAGCATTTCAAGAGCTGGTGATAGAGGGATACAAGAAAATACCTGTTTCATGGTGAGTTGGTTGGAACAGAGGGGCATCACTTTAGATGACATCCATGTCTGGGCTATCCGATGCCAATCTCTGAAGCCTTGCCCTCTACCAGCAGCATTTCCTGTTGTGTCCTCAAGGAAAACTGATACACAGAGCAGGGACCACTTTGTTATCAGTGGGCTTTGCCCTATAGCTTACTGAGTGTCTAGAGTGAGCTAGGCTGCCCAAGAAAATTTGGTGAGACTTCAGAGGACATGGGGCAGGGGAGACTTCAGTGGTGATCCAGGAGGCTGGGACAGGGGAGCCCGAACTCTTGAGGCTACAGTCAAAATCCTCCAAGTATAGTTGCATACTTCCTGAGAAGATACCTGTAGGTTGAGCTTTGGGGTATTGTCACATGAACTTGCTGAGTCTGTTTTCTCATTTGTGACCAATTTTGAGGAATGAGGAAACTGAGTGCAGTGCCATGGAGCGCTTCCTTTGAATGTTAGCTTTCTGATTCTTGATTTTTTTATTTAGGGTGTGGTAGAAAATGTCATGAGGAATAGAGGTACAGGTAGAAGTGGAGACTTAAGTCCTCTCTTTGAAGACTCATGTGTGGGGGAGGGGGATAGCTGTCTCTCTATTGCATGCTACAAATCTTTTAAACACCTAGAAAGACTCCAACTGGCTGAGTGCCAGTTGTGAACTGCTCCAAGTTGAGTGTTGTAGTTGCATCCCAGATAGTGCATTTGTGGCCACAGTTCACTGAACAGACAAGCTCTTTCCTTTGCCAAGCCAGACTAGGATCCTGGCTGCCAGGCTTGCCACCAGATGTCAGTGACAGTACAGGAGCAGTGGACATGAGACCAGATCAGTTGATGACTCACAGCAGGATATCTGTGAAGTGGTTTCAAAGCCATGGTCACGTTTTGTCCAGGAACTGGCAAGCCTCCATGACGTTTTTATACTCCTGTTTTGTTTAGAGTCTGATTACAGTGCTGTCGTGGTTTACTGTTTAT
This sequence comes from Rhizomys pruinosus, assembly GCA_009823505.1. Taxonomy (NCBI): domain Eukaryota; kingdom Metazoa; phylum Chordata; class Mammalia; order Rodentia; family Spalacidae; genus Rhizomys; species Rhizomys pruinosus. The sequence goes on from VZQC01010078.1 coordinate 1,078,437, forward strand.
CAGTAGTCCTGTTGCTCAATAACTCAACCTGAAGTGGTTAGTTCTGGGCCCCACCTCAGCAGGAGGGAGGTTGCATGTTTGTTTTGCTTTGTTTTCATAACTCCCAACTTCATGCACACATGCCTGCGCATGCACATACCACACACACACACACACACACACACACACACACACACTTTTTTTTAAGGTAATGGAGTCCAACTTGTATTTCCCAAATATTCTCATGTGTGGGTCCATTTCTTGTAAAGTGGGTAATATACTAGGGGCTACACCTTTAAAAAAAAAACCTGACTCTCCCTCTCTCCAGCAGCTATCAATTGCCAATAGCTCTCCAGCTAGAGGCAGGGCTGTACATGCTGTAGATGTTTGTTTTTAATGTTAATCTATATAAACAATGGTCCCAATCAAATGCCTACAGGAACCCTGAAAGTAATATGAAAGAGTAAATAGAATGCGCTGAGTCTGCACTTGGGAAATGTGAGGCTTGTGGAGAACAGTATAGATCTGCTAAAGCTCTGAAGTTGAGATGAAAAAGAAAATTTATATGGCCAGTGAGCTGTCAGTCTGGCTGTAAACTGGCTGACTTTAGCTATCATTGTGTTTACTTAGAGTGAGAGATACCAGATTTTTATTGATGTGAGCTTATCATTTCATTTTCATAATTGATTTTAGTTTCTGCCCTAGGTTAGTTGGGTGTGGTGGTGCACGCCTTTAATCCTAGCACTTGGGAGGCAGAAGCAGGCAGATCTTTGTGAGTTCAAGGCCAGCCTGCTCTACAGAGTGAGTTCTAGGACAGCTGGGGCTATGGGGAGACCCTGTCTCAAAAAGACCAAAAAAAAAAGAAAGAAAGAAAATGTTTATCTCTGACATAATACCACCATAATTTTCACCCATTAGCTAGAAACTTTGAGAAACAAACCATGTCTTCATGAAAGTAATTTTTGGAGTTTGATGTTCAATCAATTTAGAGAAGCAGAGATGAAAATCTCAGTCCAAACAGTTCTGAGTAGTTTCCATCACTGAAAAAAATTGCATTTCTACAGATCAGGAACCGCGGGTTTGGGGGCTGCGCACTCCTGCAAGATGTCCCCTGGCTTTGGACTTGTGCTTGTCTTTCTTGGTGTTAGGAAGGTCTGAGGTTAGTGGCTGGGCAAACCTGGGAGTCGTTCTCTTCCAACCCTTCCCCACACTTCTAATTTCTGCATCTCTACCCAGATACACCATAGACTTCAGCTCTACTGTAGAGGAATAGAAACCAACTAATGCTATCAAATGTTAGCTTTTCCCAGGCCCTTCCTCCAAGGGATGCTTATATTTTTTCAAAAGAACTCCGTGGTAGAACAGAAAGTGGGGCAGAGTTTCACCCAGAGCGCCACGTCTCTAACAAGTATTTTCTGTTTTGCTCAAAGAATAATTCTGAGCTTGGGAGCCTTAGACACCTTTGGGTCAGACCTGCTGGACCAGCACTAGTCCCAGGGAAGTGGAAGGAGTTTTGAATTTTCCCTTTTATATTAAGCTATTCAAACTCCTGTCAGACTCCATGCAAATTCTTGCATATGTGTTTTTGTAAGAGATTTAGGACGCCCACTTACTTCCCTATGTCTGGTGTTGGCCAGTGGTAGATGAAAATATAAATATTCCTTTTTCAAAGGCATTCAATCCTGAACTTAGCATAATTTTCTTTTTATAATGATTTCTTGCAACTTCCTCTTTTCAGGAATACTTCCTAAATGAATTGGCCACCAGTGCTTTCTCTGTTTGCTTAACACTGGTTTATTCTGCAGGCCCCTGTGATCTGACTTCTGTCAAAGTTGCAAAATCCTGATTGTCATAGGATAACCAGCTCACCACTTCTCTTCTGAGCCCTTCCCTTCCCAGTGGTCACTCTTGAACCGTGGGTCTTTATGCATGCTGCTAGTCCTACCTGGTCCCTTCTTCCTTTTCTTCCCTTCCTCTGCTGCCAGTACTGCTTCCGGCAAGCCTTCATTGGTGGCTCCATCCCCCTGGCTGGGGTTCAGGTTCTTCTCCTCTGAGCTTTCATAGCACCATGTGCTTTTCTGTTCTTGTCGTTGTCATACCTTATTTGGATCAATGTGTCACATGAGTCCTTCTCTAACCCCTTCCTTCTTCCCAGTCCTTTTCTCTTTGAGGACAGATATCATAGCTGTTGTATCTACGCCATTTGCCTGTACAGGGTGGATGCTCAACAGATATTTGCACAGTGGAGAAATATGAAAATGAAGATGGCATCTGGACACCTACAGCTTCTGATGGAGCAGACAGTAAAGCCCTGGTTTCCCAGCAACCTTTAGTTCTCCGTAGATCTCTTTGCTATACAATTAGAAGTTGTAGAGGGGGAATTAGGTGCTCTTAATTAACAAATAAGACACCAGGCCCTGATGGAAAAGACATTTGGCAAGACATCCTGGCCACTCACATTTACCACCCAATCACCAGGCAACAGCTCTGCATTGCTTACATGGAACCAAGAGTGGCTTTTGATGAAAACTGTGCAGTGGGTACACTTTGAGGCTCTTAATAGCCACAGAATATAAAATGCATTATTTGGGAGACTAAACAAGTGGGTGGCAATGGAATATTATGGAAGAAAAACTTGAATGTCTGATTGACAACTGAAGAATAACAAAGAAGGTTAGAGCTCATGAAGTGTTGCGTATATACAAGATCATGTAGTCAGTACTGAGCTTTCTGGGCTATTTAAGGAATTTTCAAGGTATATTTTAACTGCATGCAATTTTAATTTACAGATCTAAGAACCCAGTATTCCTCTTCATCCCTCTGACTTGATTCTCTCTATATCTCTGTATTGAGACAGGCTTTCTAGAAGAATCTTTAGAAATAAAATGAAATTCTGATCACTTACTTGAATATTGATCTTATTTCTTGAAATTCAACCAAAATTGTTCACTGGGAATAAAAATAATGAGAAAGGACAACTTTATTAAGTTTCATGAGCAAACATTGGGTCATATCTATGTTAAAGGACTATATGATTAAGTATAGTCCACCTCATCAAAAGAGCATGTCCTATAGCTTGTGTTAAATAAGAATGGATGTTCTACAGGACTGTGAGCTGTCCAGGAGTCCCTGCACTCCTGCAGAGAGCACTGGTTGTCTGGCAAATCCGACCCTGGGGAGGGAGAAGCTTCTCCCTCGTCGGTTTCCAGTCAGAGCTCATCAGCTTCAGAAGTGTGAAGTGGAACTGCTTCCTCTGGCCACACCTGTTCTTCCTGTGTGCTTCCCTTTTCTATCACTGTATGGTTCACTCTCCCCCAAGTCAGCCAACCTCAAAGCCTCCACATGGGCTCTGCTCTTGGCTTTCCTTGCTGGTCAGTGCCCTTCTGAATCACATGGCTGGTTTGCCTTGCAATAGATAATTGTGTCCTGCTCAACCAGAGACATCATGGTATAGAAAAGAGAACAGGGAATAAGGTCAGAAGACTCACAGGCTAGTCTCAGCCCTAGTTTGTGGCTGTGGGCCAACCAGTTGATGCTCCGAGGGTCTGTAAACTCATGAGAAGTGAGTGTTGAAAGCAGTGCTCAAGATAGAGTGGAAGTACTTCATGGGGCAGAAAGCACCACCCTGCTTGGACACATGTCCTATGAAGTGCCTCACGTGACACATAGAATATAATAGGTTACAGTAGATACGTTATGTGTATGTTGCTGATAGTATTGACACGTTTTAACATAAGTACGTATGTTGTGTGTCTGGGTTACTGATTCAAAACAAAAGGATTTCTTCCTTCTTGTCTAACCAGGCACTGACTTAAAAAAATTATTCTTCTAAAATTCTAACATAATATTTGAACATATTTATAGATTACAGTGTGATGATTTAACACATACATACAATGTGCAATTTTTCAAATCAGAGTAACTAGGGTTTTTAGCCTCCTAAGTATTTATCATTTCTTTATAACAAGAAACTTTGAACTCCTCTCTTTTGGTTCTTCAGAAAATAAATAACAGATTTTGTAAATCATGGTCATTCATCTGGGCTATAGAATACCAGAATTATTCTTCCCATCTAGTCTTTTGTATCTAAGCCCTTCTTTCTCTCCTGCCTCTAGTGACCACTCTGGTAGCCTCCTCCACCTCTTCTAAGTCAGCTTTCTTAAAATGCTGCATTTTGACATTAACAGATTTTTTTTGATCCATTAAGAAAAAAATGTCAAAATTAATTGCACATTGTACAATGACAGATCCCAAACTGGCTCTATAAAAAACAATGTATCATAAAGGAGGACAGCCTCTGAAGAGCAGCTTGCTGCTAGAACACAGACTTGCTTAATAGAATGTTTATTGCCTGAAAGAAATGCATGTATTGAGTGAAGAGGTGTCTAGAATTCCCATCTGGGATTTATTAGTGTATATATTCAGGTGGCCTAGGGCCGGATGTTAGTTCTTAAGGAAACAAAGTCTTCAATCTGAGGGTAGTGAGGCTGCTGGTATTTTAAAGTGGCAGCAGCTGCTAGCATCCTTCTGGCCCTGGAAATTCCGTCAGCTGAAATGGAATTTTGCTCAGTCTGTCTTATTAATAGGCTACATGGTATTGTGGTGGGTTGGATAGGTGGCTCTTAAGGTTGTGTGTGTAAGGATAAGTACAGACCATTAGTTGAAGGTGAGAGTCCACTGCCCCATGCTCTGTTTATAAAGATGATAAAGGAAGAAAGTCTACTCCGTGGATGTTGTAAAACAGAAGGCTTGCAGCTGGCAGAATTATTTTTTTTCTTGGCTCCTTTTCTGACAGAATTCTTGGAAACTTGTTAGATTTATGGATAGTTGCAGATTGCTAGCCTCAGTTCTCCAGCGCAACAAAAATGCTCCTTTTAAATTTTCTTTCTTTGAAGATAGCAGACTTGTGTGTAGAGCATTCCTCATAATGTATTTTATGGTTGGGGGAAATAAAGTTTATTCTTCCATGTTGCCACAATTCAGTATTATGAAATGTTTAAGTGATTATTTTATTGGGTATATAATGTCTTCAAAATGTATGTTCAACAAGTGTTACAAGCCTAGGAAGGAGAACAGGCAAACAGCAAGTAGCATTATTTAATTATCTGCCTCAGAAGATATTTGATGTGAGGATTATTAACTTCAAGAATGGTAGAGGTTGTGTATAAAAGTTGAAGTTCACAATGGCCCTTAGTGGACTTTGGGGGCAGGGAGTGTGGCTTTGTGTGGCTCCAAAAGAGGATACAACTGTAGAAAATAAGCCTGGTAGCAGCTTCCCCTACCGTGTAACTTGCACAGGGTGCCATGATTCACCCTAAGGTTTCTTTTAAGTAATTTCCAGTTAATGGAAGCATGTGTCAAAAGTTTCTGAATGATTACTTGATTTTTGAACCATTCATGTCTGTGAGTGTGTGGGCACACATTCATGAATTTGTCCCTACTAACACTTCACACTTACTTGTGCTCCTCTTGCTTTCTCTGGGAGAGAGATGAATATGCCAGTTGGCACATGGGGAACGGTGCCCCACCTGCAGCCTGGGGTACGGGGCTGTGGCATATAATACTTTGGCAGATAGAAATAATTGAATTTCTGGCTTTGGCAGGCATTTGAGTTTACAACCTATGCTCTTAGGAGAAACCAACTTGAAAAACAAATCTTTGGCACTGGACAAATGATGACTTGATGGTCAGTTCAGGAGGAGCAGAGAAAGGACTACTGAGGAAATATTTTGACTGTGGAAGCTAGATTAAAAATAAGGGAAGACAGAGTGGCGTAAGTGGACAATAATCACCAGATCTCTACCCACTGTTGACTACATGGAGAAAAAATGAGTATCATGTATAAAGAAAACCAAGATGCTCAAATCAGGGTGGAAATGGAGTCTGTCAGTGCCTTCGGGGATAGATGTTCCTAAGTATACTGACACGAAGCAGCCTTCCAAGCAGACAGGTCCTGGGCAGTTGGAAATGTGTGGGCTGCAGCAGAGTTTCCCAGATGTTCATGGCTTGGGGCACCCTTAGCATCTCAGTAAACTTTCTTCCTGTCATTTTTAGGAAAAAGGGAATGCCTATTTATTAAGTTGTTAGCCCCATTAGATTCAACATTTCTTTTAAATAATATGTTTTCTTTTCTACTACTATTATCATTTTCATTGTTATGAAATATGCATTGCATAAAATTCACCATCTTAATCATTTTTTAAATATATAATTCAGTAGCAATAAGTACATTCCCATTTTCGTACAACGATCACCACTGTCCATCTCCAGTACTTTTGAAATCCTAGATCTCATGCTGGGAACCAAACCCAGGTCCTCTGCAAGAGCAGTCAGTACTCCTAACTGCTGAGCTATCTCTCCAGCCACCTTAATGAATTTTAAGTCAATATTAACTTTAAAACTTACTGCTAAGAATACCCTTAAGGCAATATCTTCTCTATCTTGCATAGAGATATTGGGATTGATTTCATTAGTGTTTTTCAGATAATCATATCTGAGCTTGCCCTTCTTAGATTCAAAGCATTAAGTTTTCTACTGTTAGTTTTAAAAGCTTTTATATTATGTACTTACTTTACTGCTATCTCTGGTTATGTTTTTGTCTTCTAAATGTTTAATGTATGAAGACTTTAACTAATTTAAATAAAATATCATTTACATAAAAAATAGATTACTATGGTACCCAATGAAGATTAAAAATGGTATTTGTACTTTTAATTTGAAACAATAAACTGTAAACAATTAAAAAAAAAAAAAAGAAAAGAAAAGTAAAAAACGAATGAGCAGGAGGAACCAGGAGCCACCGTTGCCCTTGGCTCTGATGTCCAGCACTGAACAGCAGCTTCTTTCCACATCAGGCCTTGGGCAGGGCTGGATGGCCATGGCTCTCTGGGTGTCACTAGGGTGGTGGAAGAGCTAGCTGGAAATTCGCCCTCCAAGCTGCTGAGAAAAGCCGTTCTTAAGGAAGCTTCTCACTGGGGCCACTCTGCCTGTGGCCTGAAGGGGACGCCAGCAGGACCTTCGTGAGGCTGGTGATGCCTATCAGTCACCATGCACAGCAGGATTCAGCCTACAAAGAATGAATCTGTACTGGGGAGCTGGATGCCCAAGGCACCCACAGGAAGCAAGGACCAGGACCCAGAAGGAAACAGGAGTTTCTTCTGTGGAATTTCAGTAGTGCCACCCAATGAATAAGTGCAAAATCATATCAGCTGCAAAAGAAAAGTTATGTAAAGGTCCTTTATTAGTTTTCTCACAACAGATAATAAAGAACAGATTGAGAATGTGAAGCAACGGATTTATCACTATCACCTAACAACTTCTTCAACCTTGAAATCAGATAGGATCCTGCTACCGTAATTTCCTGTTCCTTATTCCTTTTCACAGAATTCTTGTGTCTATCACATTTCTTTGGAAAGAAATGATGTCATCACAAGGAAAACAGAATCTGATGTTAAACTGTGAACCAGCTTGAGCAAAGAGTTCGTGTATTGCCAGAGATGTTGGGTATTATTCTGTTTCCCATCCTCAAAAATTTAGTATGTCACGACGCCCTTATGAGTTTGTTTATAGAGCTCTAAGCTCCGTGGACACACAACACAGACATCTCAGAGCTAAAGTTATAAGTATTACTCAGTGGGGCTGGAGAGATGGCTCAGCCATTGGGAGAGCTGACTGCTCTTGCAAAGGACCCGGGTTCGATTCCCAGCACCCACATGACAGCTAAGAACTGTCTTAGGCCAGGCACAGAACACTTGGGAGGCTGAGGCAGGGAAAAAAAAAAGTATTACTCAGTGACTTTGGGCATATCGCTCTAACTTAGTAGATTCTAAGGTGGTGATTTGGTTACGAATGCTATGTGTAAAGTAAAAAATTGTATGGGGTCAGTACTATTTTTGAAGACCTCCTAGGAAGTCACCACACTGAAGACTGCCATCCCATGCCCTAGTTAGTGGAAGAGCTGCTGAGTGAGTGCTTCTTCTAGTGCTGGAGCACGTTACAATTTGGGGGACCAGAGATAGTTGGCATCTTTTTAGAAGCATTTTTCTTTTTTTTTTTTCATTCTTTTTTTAATTTTATTTATTTATTTTGTATGTGTTTGAATGTACTGTCTGCATGTAGGTTTGTGCACCCATGTCGTGCAATGCCGCGGAGGTCAGAAGAGGGTGTCGGATTCCCCTGGAACTGGAGTTCTCCTGGAATTGGAGTTACAGACGGTTCTCAGCCACCATGTGGGTGCTGGGGTTCGAACCCGGGTCCTCTGCAAGAGCGGTCGGCGCTCTTAACCGCTAGGCCATCCCTCCAGCCCCTAGAAGCATTTTTCTATGGAAAGATATATAGCTCAAAATACTAGAGGAAAGGATTTTGGATGTTCTCAATAAAAAGAACTGATAAATGTTGGAGGAAATGGATGACCTAAGTATTCCGTATTAGTTGGCGTGCAATGCTAGAACATCACTGTGTGTCCTACAAAGATGAGCAGCTAGTGTCTGTCAATTATTGTTTAAAAATTATATTTTAATTATGTGCATATATGGGTGGGGGTGTGGGGGGGGAGTGCAGGAACCTGTGGAGGCCAGTGGTGTCAGACCCCTCTGGAGCTGGAGTTATAAGCAGTTGTAAGCCACCTGACATGGCTCTAGGTGGTGAATTCATGTCCTCTGGAAGAGCAGTATGCGCTCTTAACCACTGAGCTATCCGTCTAGCCCCACTTTCTCAATATCTTTATGATTATTTGTTTTATTTTACATTTTCTATTTATGTTGTATCTGTGTGTACATGAACACAGAGGTCAGAGGAGTTTGAGGGAGTCAGGTCTCTTCTTCCACCATATGCCTTCCAGGCATCAAACTCAGGTGGTCAGGCTTGGTGGCAAGACCCCTTTACCTACTTGGCCATCTCTCAGGTATGTCTGTCAATTTCCTAAAAGGTACAATAGCCTTGAACGTAATGCTTACCTTGAGTGTGTGAGGGGCACAAGAAGCCGGATGAAGGTCAGAAACAAGCCAGAGAGGAGCATCAGAGTCCCAGCTCCCTAGTGCCACATTTTGTAGGGTAATACTAGGTAGGTGGTGGCCCCGGGCGATACTGTTATTTCTATCTGTTTGGGCTGGTCATATATAGCTGAAATGGAGGAAATTACATGGCATATAGAAAATTTTGATGAATTCAGTGGTTTTAAAAAAAACATGGAAAGAAAGTTCATGACTTTTTAGCTTCTATTTTTGCTACAAAATTCAGGGACTACATATTACATTATACAATCAGGCACACGCTGCAGGTTAGGAGCATGTCAGAGCAGGCACTCTATACTTGGTAAAGCATAAGTGGCACATGTTTCTGAAACTCTTCTTTAAGAACAGGCTGAAGAAGCCAAAGTTTTGAAACCTGAACTATTGAAATGGAAAAACTTCTGGTGCAGGCCTTTGAGTGCTTTTTGCGAAAAGAAGCCCCCACTCATTTCCCCCCAAGCCCTGTTTGGATAAGTTCTGCTTCATGTCACATTTTTACCGCCTGCTGAGTTTGTCTGTCCAGGTTCAGCCCTGGCCACTGTGCCTGGGAAGCCCATCCTATTCCCTAGCTTCCCTGCCAGCTTTTTCTGTTTCTTGAACTGTGATTGCCAGGCACATGGTTAACCTCCTAGATTCTTTTGTAAAAATCCGACTGTGACAACTAGATGTAGGTTAAACTTCCAAACATATCTCGGACCAAGAGTCTATATTCAAAATTCCACATGTGGAGCATGACTTTAGTTCTCTTTTTGGATTTCAGATTTTGTGTAGAAACTTGACTAAAGTTCTTCGATGCTCAGATACAATCAAGTGGGGCTCATTACTCAACCTGTCTTGGCAACATTTCCTACCCCCTCAGAGTGAGCACACCAAAGAGAGATTATCACTGGGTCCCAAGCAGAGCCTCCAGCTTCTGAAGGCATCACAGTAATCAATTGCAGATGTGTGGCCGGCCGGCACTGGGAAGTTGCATAACTGTCTCACATTGCATGCAGCTACAGTTAGCCAGCCAATGCACAGGGGTCTCCACTAGGTTGTTCAAGAAGAAAATTCAGTTATAGACCTACGCTTACCTCATCACGAAATTATTTCTTCAGTATAAAGAATAGAGAGGCAGTGGTTAGAATGAAAATAATTTGCCAGTTACTGACTGTACACTTGAATTTAAGACCACTACAAAGAGGAAATTTCTAATAGCTAAAAGGGCAATGGGGCTGTCTCAAAAGGTTAGTGGATCTGCCCAGAGGGTGACCTAGGAGGTGGAAGATGGCTGCTCCTGCTGGTATGTCTAGGAACCCCTTCTGTCAAGTAGAGGACTGGAGTGGTAACCACTAAGGTTGCCTCCAGAGCTGAGGACTTTCATGGAGGAAGGCAAGTATGGATTGGTCAGGTGTGGCCCTCCACCGCCATGGCGTTGCCCCCCCCACATGCAACTTCTCTAAATCTTTACTAGTTCTTCTCAAGGCATCCTATGTTGATACCGTTAACTGGTCAGAGGAAGAGTTTTAGCCCTTTTATGTTTACTTCATATACCTTTGCCACATCCATCTGGATCAGTGTTTAGGGTTCCAAACAGATACCCCTAAACAACCTGGGACAATCTGGCCTCACTCACAAAACATGTATAGGAAAGAGGTAAGGGGCATGTGATAACCCTGCCAGATTCTTCTAGCCCATTTCCTCATTGTTGGGACCCTGGTAAGTAAGTAGCATCACCCCCTTTTTGCAGATGTGCAAACAGGAACTCAGAGAGGCTCAGTGACTTGCCTGTCCTTAAAGGGAAAAGAAGAGTGAGTAGAAGAAAACCCTTCTAACCCAAGAGAGATTCCACTAGCACAGGCCCTGCTTGCACTGCTGTCCATAAGGGCCAGGCTCCCAAATTGAATCTCATGGTTTTTTCCTTAAGTCTTGTTTCCTCAGATCTAAGGTAGCTTAGTTAGGGTCCTGACTGAACTTTTAGTAATAATAATCAATAATAGTAGTTACAGTCTCATGTAGCTAAATAAATAGAAGCTATTAAATCGGTAGCTTATTTAAAACATTTAATATCAAGGATGGCATAATTTTAATGAGAAATTGTGAACTAAGTGATTAGAGTAGTCTGCTAGAGCCACAGGCAGCTTTCAACTCTTTGGTAATCTTCTTTGTAGTGTAGTCATCTTTGAGGCATTCCTCTGTGAAATGAAGGACTTGACTTCTATATAAGTAAGTGAATGGAATTAAAAGGTCTAAATGTAGAGGACAGGGGGCCTCCATATTCACTGTGATTTAAAACACATTGTTTCTTAGCTTGGTAAACTTGAATCAGTCGTATAACCTCCTTTCTTTAATTATGTGTGTTTGCCAGGTGTGCTGGCACTAGCCTTTAATCCTAGCACTCAGGAGGCAGGGGCAAGTGGACCACTGTGAGTTCAAGGCCAGCCTAGTCTACAGAGTTAGTTCCAGGTCAGTTGGGGCTGCAGGGAGACCTCTCAAAAAGACCCCACACACACACACAAAAAAAAAGAACTTAAAAAAAATAAAACCCTTACTCTGCTTCAAAAAGAAAACATAAATGCAAAGAGTACCGAGGAGTACTGATGTTATAGAAAAAGGATCATGGATCACAAATTCTTTGGATATTTTCCAACCTGAACACTCTCTCTCTCTCTCTCTCTCTCTCTCTCTCTCTCTCTTTCTCTCTCTTTCTTTCTCCCTCCCTCTGTCCCTCCCCCTTCCCTCCCTCTCTCCTCCTGCCTCCCTCCTTTTTTCCTTCTCTATCCCTCTCTTCCCCTTTCCCTCTTTCTCCCTCTCTCTCTCATTTGTGTGTGTATCTCTCCATATTTGTCTATGTCTGTGTGTCTTTAATCATCTACTGAAAGTTTTTTTTTAACAAGGATGATTTCTTAGGAGAGAAATAAAAACAATGAAATCCAAGGAAACAAGTGTGTGCCAGATGCATAGCTGCCTGCCTTTGAGAGCGTACCTCCATGTCAGCACTTCTTCCTGCTCCCTCAGAACTATTTGCTCACACCCAGAGCATTAGTGATTGTGTAAGATTTGCTGGCAATGTCATTGAGAGTCTGAGTAGAGTTTACCCCTACTCACAGGCTTCCAGAATCTGGTGACCAGTAGCTTTCTCTCTCCATAGTCTTCCTCAGTTACTATTCTTGATCCAGGCACTTCCTCCCCAGTTCACACTCAGACTCCCCAACTGTAGCCCAGTACTCATCAACATGGAAACATAAGCAACCCTACTGTCACTTGAACACACCCTTCTGCATTTCTAGTAGATAAAATTGTAAGGCAATGAGAGCAAGATTTCTGGACAGGGAGAGGATGTGGAGAGACATCGAGGCCTCCCGCATTTTGGAGGATTGATTGTGAAAGGTCTCTGGGGTTGGAAAGAGAGATGCAGATCTTCAGCCCCAACCAGATGGAACTAAGAGCTAGATTTTTTCCACATTTCAGGAGAGAAGGGGAAGGGCAATTTTGTATATAGGTTATTGAAGTCTTTGAAGAAAAATAATAGTAGGAAAGTTGAAGACAACTTCAAAGTCAAACAGAAGACAGCCATTTTTTTATATGCGGTAACCATCTGTTTCATGACCTGTAATTTTATATGTTCAGATTCAGCTTCATGCCACCCAAGGAAGAAATAAATGTATTGATAAAATGATGCAGGCTGCTTATGAACAAGCAGTCACACCCTCAGAGGCAAAGGTAGCAAGCAGCTATGCATCTGGTACACACTTGTTTCCTAGTTCCTAGCTACACAGATGTGTGACTTTCACTGCAGATAACTAGACCCTCCTGAGTAAGCTGGGGTATGTGATAATGTAACACTTCTGAGGAGCCACACCAGCTCTTCCCCATTTTGCTGGCCTTCTCGTGTGCGGGACTGACCACTTTCCAATCTCCCCTAGTCTTCAGAAGCATCTGCTATAAACCAAAGGCCCCCAAAACGAGGCTCCAGCCTCCTTGTCTTCCTCTTCCTTTTCTTTTACCTCTTCTCCCTTCTTTTTTAAAAACATCTTTATTGGAGTATAATTTAAAAGGAGATTCATTAATAATACTAAACTTCATAGAACCAAGCTTCTGGTAAGGTTGAATTCATTTCATCTATGGTCCAAAATTCTTAAAATTATACCAGGAAACTCCATCTTGGGAGTGCCCACTTATGTGACTTGTATAAATATTACATAATCCCTAAATGAATGAATAAGCCATCAGAACCTTTAAACCAAAACAGCATTTAAATTTTCCCCCTTGACATAGAAGGAGAGAGGTTCATTACTAGACAGGTATAGAAATGCAACATAATATTTATTGTATTTTATTTTATTTTTTGTATTTTTGAGACAGGGTCTCCCTGTAGTCCCAGCTGTCCTAGAACTCACTACGTGTAGACCAGGCTGGCCTTTAACTCACAGAGACCCACCTGCCTCTACTCTAGTGTGTTGGGATTAAAGACCTGTGCCGCCACACCTGGCTGCAACATAATATTTAAAGGTATTTCTTTGCTACATGGGAAATGCTGCTGATGTAGTGCTATTTTGTTCCAGATGATCTGTAATGGATTGTTAGTGTGAATTATAAGCATATAGCTAAAGTAAAAATGCTGTAGTGGTTCACACATACAAGAGTAAATATGAGGCTGGCTGGGGAATGTAGCTCAGTTGGTAGAGTGCTTGCTTAGAATTCATGAAGCACTAGGTTCGATCCCCAGTACTGCATAAATCAGGCATGGTGCTGTAAGCCTGTAACCCCAGTACTATTGGGATAAAGGCAGGGGATTAGAAGTGCAAGGTCACCTTTGGCAACATAGCAATTTGGAGACCAGCTCAGGATCCCTGAGACCCTGTCTCCAGGGGAAAAAATGGTGAATAGGTGTCACGGATGGTAACAAATCACTATGAGGTATTGTAGTCACTAGTGCTAAAATGTAACCAACCATCTTTGAATAAAAGCCTGGAAAAATCAACACTACCTAGTATAGCTGTGGAAGTAGAAGACCAGGACAGCCCTGGAGATCCAGCTATCCTTTGTTACCATTTGCAAGGTAGGAACACCAAGCAGTATATTTTGCCCAGGGCAGATGCCTTAGACCGTATACAGGTGACTGAGGAGTGCTTATCATGTGCAGGCTTTAAATAAGCTGAGCATTCACTGCTCTTGAACTAGATCAGAACACGCTCCCCAAGGTGACTGCTGGATTGCGTTAAAAAAAAAAGTTTCTCTGGAGGTTTCCCAAGTATCCTGGTGAATGTTCAAAGATCAGCCAGGCTGTTAACATGATGCTAAATTGAATTACCAGACTGCTGTGGTGGCGTCTAAACTGTTCATTCAGCAGTTGTTCTCCTTGGCTAACCTAGGCTGGGCTGAAGACCTTTTGGGGAACTTGTATAAAAACAAGCGGGATATTAAGGACGTGTACTTTAACATACCTTATGTGGTTGCATGCACTTGGATTCACAAAAGGACATTGAATAAATACTTCATATAGGAGCACTTTCTGAAGCAAGAGAGAAAGTAATTCCCCTTGGGACAGACTGGGTATAGAGGCTAGGCAGTCTGATTTACCTAATCATCATCTCACCTTGAAAAGGTGCCGCTTCACCCTAAGTATAGAGCCACAGAATTTATCTCATTTGTGTTAGCAAACAGCCATGGTGAGGTCCCTCAGAGCCCCTAGTGGCCATCTATGGACATCTGGCCTGCAAAGCAGGGAGGCAAGGCCAGATGCTATAGGGGAGGGAGGGTCAGAATGACCCCCCGGAGGACAGGCAAGGCCATGTGACTGGCGAGAGAGCTTTTAGTTCAGAAGTGGTCCTTATCTCCGTGTTTCCCAGATGAGTCTGAGGTGACTAAGTACCAGCTGCCCATCAGTAGGGTGTGGGGCACAGGGGCCCATCAGGTTAACCATGACTTTGACAAGGGCAGCCTGTTCCCCTTCTGGGGGGGGGGGGGCGGTGATCAGTTTCCTTAGGCTCCACAACAGTGATATTTTCCAGATGTTTCTCTGTTTCTCCCCTTTCCAGCTGGCTATTGTGTCTTTGTTCATCTTGCCCTTTCAGTAAAATTGAGATAAAATTCTGGTAGGGTCTTAGTATGTTAAAATTGCTCAGAAGTAGGAAGTGAGTTAATGCCTAGGACTTCCTTATATTGATATTTATAATTCCTCCATTGCCCGTGAATTGTCTAAAAATTGGTAAAAGCCAATGCTGAAAGAAAATGCATGAATATCCTTTATAAAAAATCTACTTTAGCAAGGTGCAGTTAGTAATACTGTACGCAGTATTTAACAGCTCTCAAATCACTCTGTAGTACTTTCTGTAATATCAGACAACCCTGTGAATTATAGATTATTTCTATCTTCATTTTGTAGATAAGCAAATGGAGGCTCTGAGAGATTAAAAAATGATTTGCTTAAAGTCATATGAATAATAAATAACAGAACTAAGTCTAAATTCAGACCTTAAACCTAGACATTTTACTAAATTTACCATTTTACTCTTCTCTACCCCCACCTCCGTCCATGGAAAATGGGATGCTGGGAACATGAAGGCGGCTGGAAAATAAATTTAATAGAGATGCAGCTTTTCTCACATTTTCCAGTCGGATAGTACTTTTTATTGGACATTTAGATGTGTTTCTTGAGTTCCCTTTGCTAAGGAGTGATGATGCTAAAGCAAGTGCTCCAAAAAATAAGTTCTGCCCTGAGACAGGTAAGCTGGTGGAAGCTGGTGTACCCAGTTCTCTGAAGGGCAAGCCAAGGCCCCCCAGACCTAGGGCCACTTCCATTGAGCCAGGGTTTGGAGCCAGTGGGCCCCACGGGGAGGGGAGGGCAGAGCAGGGCAGAATGACCTCTGTTCTCAGGCGATCTCCAGCCTTTTATCTCACTGCAGTCCATCTGAGACCTTAAGGGCCTAGCAGCTTGGCTACATGGAGAGAAAGGCTGTACCTGAGAGAGGACTGCTGATGGACAGTGTCCCGCTTTCCTTAGAAACCTTTCCCTGGCACTGATGAAGTTGTGCCTTGAGAAGATGACCCTTCCAATTACATGAGCGGTGTCTATCTTGAAAAAAATAGCAGTACAAAAAGCCACAAAAAAACCAGCGTTACAGTTCATAATTCAGGGTATGTAAAAACTCAAGGAAAAGTCCGGCGGGCGCAGAAAAATGTCCCCCTAAGGTACAGTGTGCGATGCTCCGTGTGCACTTGTGTAGCTGGCGGCCGCGATGTGGACGGGCAGTTTTGCCCACCACACCTTTCCCTCGGCCCCACCTGCGGCAGTGTCAGGTCGCCTCTGCCTGCAGCGGCCCCTCGGGGGCGGACTCCCGCGCCCAGCCCAGCGATTCGTCACTGCTGCGGAACTTTCCCCTGAAAATCCCAGCTAAGAGCCAGCCTCCCGCCCGGGGAGGTTTTGATCTCAGTGGTTTCCTCCCGCCGGGTTCCCTGGCTGCCTTCGGGCTGCAGAGTGAAGTTGCAGCCGGAGTCCATGTCCGCGGCCGTGGCGTCTGTGGCCGCGCACCCCGACAGCATGCTCTCCGAGGCGGAGGAGCACAAGGAAGGTATGCTTTCCACCTCGCCCGGGACAAGTTGTGGGGAGGAATGTGGAGCGAGGCGGGAGGTGGAGCCGGTGGTGCTGGACTTAGGAGCCCGGTACACGGGGAGCCCCGCCGGTCCCAGCAGGCAGGGGAGTTCAGGGGGGAGGGAGACCCAGTCTAGCCAGCCCACCAAGGCTGCTTTACAGATTGCTCTAGAAATGAAAGAGCCCAATACAAAGGCGCCTGGAAAGGGTTGGCTCCCTCCCTCTGGACAGCCCAAAGCGGGATTCCTGGGAAGAGCTCTGAGCCAGGGTCCCTTGAAAGGGGGCTGGGAAACTGGTTTCAGAACTGCAGTTGCTGCCAAAGGGGGAAACTGAGTGAGAGGAGAAGTGAGGGATCTTCATTTGAGGAATAGGTTCTCTGCTTTTTCCTTGCTAGCTTCTCGGCAGTGAGTTTTGTTGGGGGCCAGAAAGATGTAAGGGGCCTGTGTGGCTTAAAATACCAGGAGTTTGCCCCTTTCTAACGCTGCAAAACCAAGACTTTCATTTACTCCTAACACAGAACGGGTGACAGGGCTGGAGAGGCTCCAACCAAAACACTATTATATGCTGGTGTTAGCTTGGGAGTTTATTTGTGTGTGAGTGTTTGTATGCTTTGTTTCCTAGAACTTTATGTATACAAAGTCCTCTTGTAAATGGGGTGTGGGAGGAGAGGTGGTTGGGGGGGGGAATCAGAAATAAGGGAGTGGGGGGACACTCTGTAAGGCTGTAAAATCACCCCTTTTCAAGTAGCCTCTTGGGAAAATGCTAAGTTTCAAGTCAACCCCAGAGTTTGAGACAGCCCACTGAGCAGGAAGGAGCCCCGGCTTTCTGCCCTTGGTAGACATGACTGTGTAGGGCCCTTGAAACTTGTCCTCTTCTGTCTTTTACAGATTTCCCTTCCAGAAGTAAACCCAGTGTTTCATAATGTTAGTCTCTCAGGGTGGTTGTGTGCCTTGTTATGTGGTATGAGGGAAACAGTCAATTAAGAAGGGCTTGTTTCATAGAAATATGGGGCCCGCTGCATGAGAAGTGACAGCCAGGAGCATTGTTTTTGAGTTGCCTGTGGGTTGGGGCTAAATGTTTCCTTGCAGGGGCCTCTATTCTGACAGAGCTTTGTGCTGCTGAAAGCTTGCTTTCTTTACGTTTTGTTACCGTTGCAGCAATTTATATAAAGTCAAGTGTAGTCAAAGGGAAAGAAGAACTGGCTTGAGAAATTCATTCTTGAACTTTCTTGAGAATTGTATAGTACTTAAGTTAGCATTTTCTTCTAGGCATGTTATCCCCTGTCTTTAGGAAAGGGAGTGTGGAGAAAGTGAAAAGCTCTTCTGTAGCCTTCATTGAACCTCACTCCAGCAACATGGCAATCTTCTCTCTACTTGGCTCTGGTTGCTCTAAGTTTGCAGCATGGGAGCTGGAGTGTGGTGGGCGCCTTTCATGTGCTCTTCACCTTGCTCCAGCCTGCAGCCATGGACCTGTGTGGATCTACTGCCCAGACTATGTCCTCTGCATTTTAAAGAAAGTCCAGAAGTTTCTTTTTAAATAATGTGAGGTGCTAGAATTTTAAATTGATAACAGGGTAAGATTTTTATTAAGTCTAGAGGAAAATCGGCATATTACTTTATGGGCCAGGTAGAGCCATTATAACTTCTACTAGAGTATGAGAGAGAGAGAGAGAGAGAGAGAGAGAGAGAGAGAGAGAGAGAGAATATGAATATGAATGAATCCTGGGCATTGTCTACTGAGCTGGTTATTTTGTGGGATCTAGAACCTTCTCTTGGGCTGCCACCACTCAGTTATGTTCCTCAATCCTCTGTGCCCTGATCCTAATCTTACTGCCTCTCTCCACTTACAGTTTGTGGGGTTTCTTTTCCCCTCTGGCAGACTTTTGTATTATGTTAAGCCCGAGGTCCCCAGGAGCCCTTCACAATGCCTGCATTGCAAGAAAATTGCCTTTGGAAACTTCATGTCCAATTTGTTATCATCAGAGATACTTTTTTTTTTTTTTTTTTTTTTTGGTGGTAATTTTTGAGACAGGGTCTCCCTTTAGTCCCAGCTGGCCTGGAGCTCTCTCTGTAGACCAGGCTGGCCTTGAACTCACAGAGATCCGCCTGCCTCTGCCTCCCAAGTGTTAGGATTAAAGGCATGAGCCACCACACCCGGCAGAGAGATACTTTTAAGAGACTAGTATATCTTCTTTAGGGTTGAATCTGAAAAAAATATCAAGTCAGATGTAGAAGTCCCTGGAGGCCAACTTATTTGTGCATGTGCATGGATGTAGGCGCTTATGACTAGGGAGATTGTTCAGCCATCATAACTTAAAATGTACTTGACTCTGTGCCAGAGTAGCCTCAGCCTGTAGCCACCTCCTAAAGAAATGGTTTCATTTGTCTGCTTGTCAGTGAGTGACTGTGCTTAAGAATTAAAGTGAGAAAAATTATCCAGGACTTGCTATTTAAAAGGGGAAACAGTTTAAACTATCTAGATATAAAACGAATACAGAGAAACCACCTTTCTTAAAAACAAGAATGCCATAGAAAATAGGATGTCAGCAGTTTCCTGTGGATGGGGGCTTCCTGAAGAGATAATTAAGGTCCACATATTTGGCATTTAGTTGCTTCCTATTGCGTCCATTACTTAATTATGAAGTAATAAAAATGAATGATAGTTGAGAACACTGCGGATATGCTAGATATAAGCACTGAAGAATTCAAGACTCCTTTGCTTTGGGAATCATAGCTTTGATACCAGAAGTAAGAAACTCATTGTTGACTGGGGTTATTATGTGAGGACTGGAGCGAGAACTAAGAGTTGCCTGGAAAGTGACCACCGCTCTCTCTGCCCTTGCCCACAGTAGCCATTTTCCTCCACCACCTAACCCCAGTCACTCCCACATCATGTCATCCAGGCTTGCTATTTTATGAACACAGTTAACATTGGACAACTGCCTCAATTTCCTGCTTACAGGAGGACAGCCTTACCTCCAGCTACACTCAATCTTCCAAGCCTTGAGCAGGAGGTAGCTTTTCCACTGCAGAATGACACCTTCCAACCTGGGCTCCCTCACAGTCTTCCCTAGATTTCCCTCCTCACTTACACAGCTCACTCTGCCAGGGGACTGGCACGTGCAGCTCCTTCTGCCCCAAGGTCTGCCTCTTTACTTGGCCACCTCTTCGGAGAAGCTGTTTCTGAAACTTTAGCCTAATCCAGGATCCCCAGGTGCCTTCTCTCAGAGCCCCGGCCCTGTCTTCACTGACGTGCATTACACTGGGTCTACGGGCTCTTGAATGAAACACCACATCTGTCTTATTCTCTACTGTTATCTCCAGAGCTACGTAGATGAGGTGCTCATTAAATACTGTAGAATAAATGAGTGACTTTTTTAGAAAACTAATTCTCAGTGCTTTGTCCAAGTTGGAACATTGTTTATCTGTCCTTCAAAATGAACCTTTAAAAAAATGTTTTTGGATTGTTTTTGTTTTTGAGATAGCATCTGGCTGTGTAGTCCAGATTGGCCTTGAACTCACAGTGATCCTCTTGCCTTCCACATGCTATGATGACATGTTTGTCCACCACACCTGGCCTTTAAATGCTCTTTCCCTTTTCTGACTCTTGGTAGTCCCTCATCTCACTGAAATCTGGTTGCTTTTATATTTTGTTTTGTAGATTCTTCTTTTTGGTGCACCACTCCACAAATCACATCTGTCAAAATCACCAGTGATCCTATATTCATATATTTTGCTATAATGACCTTAAAAGAAACTGAAACAAAAATTTTAAAAAGGACCACTGAGATAGTGAGATGCCTCAGCCAGTAGAGTCGCTTGCCACCAAGTCTGATGACCTGAGGTGACCCCCGGACCCATGTGCAAGGGGAGAGACAGCCCCTACAAATCGTTCTCTGACATCCACATACCTCCTATGGCATCTACACACACACACACACACACACACACACACAATTGCAATAAGTTTTTTTATTTTAATTAATTAATTAATTAATTTATTTATTTATTTGGTCTTTTCGAGACAGGGTCTTCCTGTAGCCCCAGCTGTCCTAGAACTCACCTTGTAGACCAGGCTGGCCTTGAACTCACAAAGATCCGCCTGTCTCTGCCTCCCAAGTGCTAGCATTAAAGGCGTGCGCCACCACACAATAAGTTTTTTAAAATCTGTGTTTGATACTAGGAACCAACATCTCTATTGGAGCTTCTAACACTACTCCTTGCTTTTTCTAGCTCTATCATACCATGTACTATGCCTCTGTTTTAAGAACCATCTGCACAGCCAGCTTCCTGGCAGGCACCAAGCTTTGGCACAAGAATCTTCAATTCAATAGGTCTAACCCGAGTGCCCTTTTTTTTGCCATCACAGATCTCATCTTTCTTCTGTCTTTGGGGGGAGGGGGGGCTTCCAAGCTACAAGCCTGGAAGTTGTCCTTAACTCTGTCTTTTCCTTTATCATCTGTTTCCAGCTGGTCACCACAACCTGAACTTCTTCGATCTTCACAGAATACATCTTTCTTTTTTAAAAGTTTATTATTTTTTTATATGTATGCATGTACTGTCTGCATGTAGATTGGTGCACCCGTGTTGTGCATGCCACGGAGGTCAGAGGAGGGCATCAGATTTCCCTGGAACTGGAGTTAAAGACTGTTTTTAGCCGCCATGTGGGTGCTGGGAATCGAACCCAGGTCCTCTGCAAGAGCAGTCAGTGCTCTTAACTGCTGAGCCATCTCTCCAGCCCCATACATCTTTCCTAATGTGCCCTGTATATCAGCATTTGTACCATGACTGTTGCAGTAATGGCCTCTATCTCTAGAATTCTGATGATTAAAAAAAAAGTAGAACTTGGTTCCTGTTATTGTAAACAAAATAATTTGTTAATCAGATCATTCATGTATTTACCATGTCAGTTTTCTGTCACTATGACAAAATACCTGAAATAATTAACTTCTGTGGGAAAATAGGTTTTTGTTGTTGTTTGTTTTTTGAAATAGGGTTTTACTGTGTCTCCCAAGCTTGTCTTAAACTCACTATATATCCCCAAGGTGGGCTCAAATACATGATCCTCCTGCCTCAGCCTCCTCGTTTGGGATTACTGGTATGTGCCACTACTCTAGCTGAAGGGTTTATTTTGAACCTCAGTTTAAGAGGTTTCAAGGCATGACTGATGGTTGGTCCCTGTTATCTTGGATCTGTGTTGATGGCTGCACACTGAATGGGAGCAAAACCACCAATTTCATGGCCACAAACTAAAGAGAGCAAAGAGGAGCTGGAGTCTCACCTGGGCACCCTCTATCTCAGAAGACCTCTCTCTGTCTCCCAGTTGTGCCACCCTGGGCCTTTAAACATAAACCTCCAGGGGACCTTTAAAATCAAACCACAGCATTCATTAAAAGCCTGGGATTCTAGGTTCTGGAGATGCACCTAGCAGCAGCTTCGGGACTATAACCCAAGAGCTGCCTGGTTAGAACACCACCACTGTTGTCACTGTGTGGCAGCTCAGATTTGCCACTGTGACTGAGATGTGGCCCAGTAGGTAGTCATCCTCAACATTCAAAGTCCCTGACATTAGCCATCTGATTGGCCATGGCTGGCTCAAGTACCTGCCCTTGCCCCTAGGGGAGAGAGAATCCCACAATGATTGTGGGAAATGGGAGGGGGGACGTACTGATTCCTATAACCGTTGCAAAGCTTCTCCAAAATAGGAAGTTAGGCAGATTCCCCCAAACCACCGCTGGGGACCCACTACCCAGTTCATTTACTTCCTTATTCCCTGAACAATACAGTTATCTCTTGCCCTGTCTCACATGGGTTCTGTCTTCAGGACATTTTGGAGTAAATGCTTTTCCAGGCTGTTCCCTGGCACCCTCTGCTTCCCCATCTGACACTATTTTCACCCTATGTATGTTATTCGTTTTCATTTGCCTGTATTTATTGTGAGCTTTTTGACAGCAGGCTTTTGCATTTTTCCCTCCTGAACCCCAAGTGCCAGACCAGGGCCTCTTGTATGGGAGGTGCTAGCAAAGCTTCATTAAATAACGTTAAATGTAGATATGTGATGTGATAGAGTGTTGAAGAGCATTGCGCAGAAGCTGCCTAGCCTCTTTATAGAAATAGAAGCAGTGGCTTCCAAATCTAGAGGACAAGCCTATTTTGAGTTTCTTAAATTTTCCACTCAAGTACTCTTAATAGCACAGGCAAAACAAGCATGTGCCTTTTATCCCAGGGGTCATGGTCCTAAGTAGCTTGCCAGCATCGTAAATTTCCTTGAAGACAGAAGAGACAGTATTAAACTAGACTATATTGAATCCTTCCATAAACTAAGCACAGTGCTTTGTATCTTCTCATTTAATACATATTAAATAATACTTATACTAATAATAACACTTTGTGTTCAGTTGACAACTAAACAGAGGTTCAGGAGTAGACAAACTACCTGGAACCATGAATCTAGGAATGATGCAACCCGGATTTGCACTGAGGCGTACTAACCATAGAGCATTGTGTAAAACCTTCAGTGGAAGCTGCTTCACTCTTCCGCATAAGCTTGGGGTTCAGGAAGATTCTCTGTGTCCTATGTCTGTACAGCAAAATGAGTGGATAGACCTGTGTTTTGGAAGAGAAAGAGGTCCTGGTTTATTCCATCCACTACTTCTTACTTGGTGGCTACAGCCTAGGCATTCTCAAGTGCATCTCTCAAACCCCAGTAGGGGAGGACTAGGACACAGCATGGCTGGGTAGCAGGTGCCTGCAAAGAGGGGGACCCATGTAAAAGGAGACATTCAAAATTCTTTCTTCTAGCTGCATTGATGTTATGGTTGACTCTAATCACAGCTAGGCAATGGAACCCTAGGACTCCCCCCCCCCCCCCGTAGTGTATTTTTGTACTTGACTCCCAACTTCTTTTTTCCTCTCCTCCTTCCATCACTTGTAATCTCTGTTGCTCTCTCCCCTTCTTTGAGATCCACGTACTTAGCTTCCACGTTTGAGTAAGGACATGTGATATTTGACCTTCTGTGTCTGGCTTATGTCACTGAATCTGTTGTCCTCGAGGCTCATCCTTGTCCTCAAAGCTCAATCTACAAATGACAAGATTCCATTCCATCCTTGAAATGGTCCTGAAAGGTGTCCCATTTTGTATTCGTATCACATTTCATTATCCATTCATTTGTCACTGAGCATCTAAGTTGATTACATATCTTTGTTATTACAAATAATATTGTATTAAATATGGGAGTTCACATGTCTGTTTTGACATACTGATTTCATTTCCTTTCGAAATATACCTAGGATTACTGGATCATATGGTAATTCTACTTCTAGCTTTTGGAAGAACTTCCATACTATTCTCCATAATTCTATAGTAAGTTATATTTCTGCTGGCAGTGGGTGAGAAGTCCCATGCCAGCATGTGGTCCTTTGGTTTAGTTCTTGGCTTTCAGGTTTTGTCTGTCTTCTTGATAGCAGCTGTTGTAGCTAAGGTGGTGGTCTTTCATTGCAGTTCTCAGTTACACTTCCCAGATGACAAACGTTGAACATTTTTCATGTACCTGTTTGTCATTTATATGTCTTTTGAGAAATACCTATTTGACAGCTTTCTGAGTTTTAGTTGGGTTGCTTATGAGCATTTTGTTGTTGGGTTGCTTGAATTATGGGTATCAGTCCCTTGTCAGATGAATGGTTTGCAAATGTTTCCCCAGTTTTGTAGGCCAGGTCTTCTCTCTGTTGTTTCCTTTGCTGTGTGTACAATCCCATTTCTTTGCTTTTTCCTGTGGATTTGAGGTCTTTTTTTTTTTTAAGCCTTTTCCATTTCATTATTCCATGGGTTTTAGTATTTGCAAAATTTTGCTGCCCAAGTATTTATTATTGCAGAGAAATGCTCAGTTGCTCCATGGTGGTGACTTACTAGCATCCTGTTCTGTAGTAAACAACCCTGATAATGCTGTAAAAGAGGCCACACTGTGTTCTCACTGCTTTAGGCACATGTGCAGTGACATTCACATATTATCATCCATTGCTAAGGACTGCCCTTGCTTCACAGAGGGAATGAAAAGGAAAGAAGGTTAGGCAGTGATGAAGGTTAGCTGTGATGCAATGCCTGGTACTTAATTTGCCTGACCTTGATGTCATACATAATGTAAAAGGCACAGCGTGTGTTCTCTGAAACGCCAGACTTTGACAAAATTATCTGTTTCTCTTTATGTAGTCATTAGCCTTAGAGTATGGTGGGCTGATAAGGACTAAAAGTAGAAAATTCATTTAGAGATAAAACTCAGTCTGTCCTCTATAGTGGGCACCACTTGATAACTGCCCTGCTGGCACCCCTACCTCTAAAACCTTAAGTGCAAGCTGGGTTTTTCCCCCTCACTTCTGAAATTTTTAATCAGCCTGAATATGCATCATACTTTCCTTGCCATTGAATTATGATGCCATCGAATGGTCAGGATGGCATGGATGATTAAATTCCCTGCTCCTGGCTATTAGTAATCCAGGAAGTAGCCAAAGAAAGGGTGGGTGGGTAGGTAGGTGCAAGAGAATGCAGCAGCCAGAAAAGGCTCAGGATCTAGTGATTTCATTTCAAAATGATACAAGTCATGAATTTGCCATAATCTTTTATCCATTGTTTGACTGGTTGATTGCTGCCACATTTCCATCTTTGTGAGAATGGCTTGACAGTCCATGAGGCAAGCAGGGCACATACGGATGAACTGAAACAAAACAAAGTCCTGTGTATCTCTGAAAATGCTTAAGAAAGCTTTTCACTGATGGATGTTTTGTATTTAAAACTGTCCCTACTATAAGTACTTTAGAATCATGATGATTTAGAGTTAGAAGCAACATTGCAGATCCGGTTTTTTTTTATTATTTATTTTTTTACGTGTATGAATGTACTGTCTGCATGCAGGTTTGTGCACCCGTGTTGTGCAGTGCCGCAGAGGTCAGAAGAGGGCGTTGGATTCCTCTGGAACTGGAGTTAAACATGGGTCTCAGCCGCCATGTGGGTGCTGGGGATTGAACCCGGGTCTTCTGCAAGAGTGGTCGGTGCTCCCAACCGCTAGGCCATCTCTCCAGCTCCGCAGATCCTTTTATCTAAAGTTTTTATCTGGTAGATGGGGTGCAGGGGTCCCCGAGAGGTGCTCACCAGACCTCTACCCACTTCAGTGCTTGTTATACAAGCCAGGCTTTACGAAAATATAAGTTCTAGTATCCTGGCTCTTTGGATGTGAATTCCTTGAAAGAGAACAGACTGAATTTCTTTGTATAGGAGTCATTCGCTGCCTTTTGGGGAAATTTAAAAGCCTAAATGGAATGTTTGAACAAATGAAGATGTCATGTTTCACCATCTTTGATATTTAAGTGGGGAGGATAAATGATAAGGCATTATGAAATAATATGTAGCTTGGCAAATCCTGTTAGATCCTTGGTTTTGGAAAGTGGCAAACCAAGGGAGAGGCACTTAAAGTGAGCTCACTTGTTTACATTCCTTTAAGGATCTCATTTAAGAAAAATTAGCTTCAAGGCCAGCCTGGTCTACAGAGTGAGCTCCAGGACAGCTAGGGCTACAGGGAGACCCTGTCTCGAAAAGACAAAAAAAAAAAAGAAAAAAAAAAGAAAAATTAGCTAGTGGGGATGCTGGTTAGGTAGGGAACTCTTCAAGAGAATGTATTGTATGCACGTGTGTGGGTGGGAACGGAGTCTACACCTGACATTCAGTGTGCCATCGCAAGAGCTGATAGATCATATCTTATAGCTCACCTTCCCTGGAGCACTGCAAGCCTGGTGTATTATGGGAGCCAGAACACTTTTTTTCAGGAAGTAGCTGAGGGGCCTGTAGTCTGCTGTTTCCCAAACTGTGGGCAGTGCCTGACAGAATAGGTGCTTAAATCTTGTCCTGATGGCTTACTAGCTGTAGGGGTGTAATGTACTTTGTTGGTAATCGCTGAGGGGAGAATAAATTTCTAAGAGTCCTACTCTGAGAATCAGTAACACTGTGCAAAGCCTGGATTATCAGACTTGGTATGCTATTATCAAGTTATTGGCTTTTTTTTTTTTTTTTTTTTTTTTGGTCTTTTCGAGACAGGGTCTCCCTGTAGTCCCAGCTGTCCTGGAACTCACTCTGTAGACCAGGCTGGCCTTGAACTCACAAAGATCCGCCTGCCTCTGCCTCCCAAGTGCTAGGATTAAAGGCATGCGCCACCTCACCTGGCTCAAGTTATTGTTTTGAAGATGATGGGTGCACTTAGTGTCATCCATAGGCTTAAGAAGGAGAGTGTTCTCACCCTTCGAGGTGATAAACAAGATTTAATTTTTGGGTGTGTCTTTTTGATACAGCGTCTCCCTGTAGCCCCAACTGTCCTGGAACTTACTATGTAGACCAGGCTGGCCTTGAACTCACAGAGATCCATGTGCCTCTGCCTCCTGAGTACTGGGATTAAAGGCGTGCACCACCACACCCAGCCACAAGGCTTAATTTTATAAAGAGGAACACTGTCACTTTCAAGAAGATACAAAGCAAAGAAACTACTAAACAGATTGTGCTAAGTTAGCTTTAGGCTCCATGCCTGAAGACTGTATTTGTCTAAACCAAGGTTGACTATCAGGAAAATGAGTGATTCATGAAGATTCTTTCCAAATTGACATGTCATCTATGTTTAATATCTGCAACCCTGGCCCAGGTATGTGTTTTCAGGTGGCCTAATCAGCTTGAAGAGCTGGAGATCAGAGGTATCCACAGCAGTGTGCACTGTTGTGCCTACCCTAGGCATTCCAGCCTTCTTCCTACCAGGGTACAGACTCCCTGCGCCCAGTGCTGCCTCCCCTGGTTCCAGTGGCTTCACTGATGGACTTGCCAAAGCAGAGTTGTATGTATGGATAGCCCTGCTCTATAAACAACTGGTTTGGAGTATCATATGTAGCATATTCATAAGACAAAATTACATGATGGGGAGCTTAAAATGATGATATCAGATCTAAGAGTGGACCTTGTGAGAATCCAGGAGAGGGAGGATATACCAGAAGTCATAGTAGCAATATTCTTCACAGAGAGGTAGCCTGTGCTTCATTGATCTCCTTTAAGCAAGTGAGAGGAGAAGAGCATTAGACAGATAGGGAGCCCATCCTGAATGTGTGCAGACACCTGGAAGGAAGCTTGAGGAAGGGTGAAGTGGCATGTAGGGCCTAGGTCAGCGAGAGTGCAGCAGTGGTCCATGGCAGAGACCAAGCTTCACAGAACGCACATTGGTAACAGATAAGTCACGAGAAGTTAGCAGTTTGGATCTGGTACTTCTTACCTGTGGGTTATAAACTGAGGGTTTTCAGGACTCTCTCTTCAGACTTGGTAATTTTCTACAACAACTCAGGGAAACATCTGGCTTAGTATAAAGGAAACAACTCTAGTAGAACTGAATGGAAGAAATGTCTAGGACAAGGTGTGGGAGAGGAGCCCCAGTACCCATGGGTCTTTAGGGGACCAGCTCCCATGACTTTGATAAGAGACCCAATCAGCAGCCATTGGTGACTGAACTCAGTCCTTCTCTCCTCCCTACATGAAGTTCTTACCTCTTATTACCTGGTTGGTTCCTGTGGCAGCCAGTCCATATTTTCTGAGTTGCATCATTAGCTTAAACAGGTAAGAGTGAAGGAGCTTATAAAAAACAGAAGATGCTTCTTCCATACCTATTCCAAGAAACACTGTGCCAGACACAGGACCTAGATCAGTTTTTTAACTTATATTTTATTATTTTCATTTTATGTGTATGAGTGTATTGCCTGCATGTATGTGAGTGTGCATGTTATGCAATGCCCATGGAGGTCAGAAGAGGGCGTCAGATCCCTAGGAACTAGAGTTACATACAGATGGTTGTTAGCCACCATGTGGGTGCAGGCAATTGAACTCAAATCTTCTGCAAGAGCTGTCAGTGCTCTTAACCGCTGAGCCACCTCTTCAGCCCCAGGACCTAGAACAAATTTAACAAAAGATGCTGTTACTCTTATCACAGGAAATTATAAGGCTTTAGGAACTGAGCCAGAGCCAAAGACCAAACGAGTATTTCTTATTATATCACAACATCACTCAACTATTCGTGCTGGAAAAGACCTTTGGCCACTCTTGAGAATAAGAGCATTTTTCTTTCCTCCCTTGTGCTGTCCCTTCCTCTTCTCATGTTTTTACTTCCAGACATAAGTTGTATATTATAGGAAGTCACTGAAGCCTTGGCATCTAATATGGGGCCCTTTGGACTATGGTTTTATTTATTTATTTATTTATTTTTATTTTTATTTATTTATTTTATTTATTTTTTTTTTTTGGTCTTTTCGAGACAGGGTCTCCCTGTAGCCCCAGCTGTCCTGGGACTCACTCTGTAGACCAGGCTGGCCTTGAACTCACAGAGATCCGCCTGCCTCTGCCTCCCAAGTGCTAGGATTAAAGGTGTGCGCCACCACATCCAGCTTTGGACTTTGGTTTTATACATAGTAAGTAGGATTTGAGAAGACACTTTGAGGCATTCTGAGAACTTTTTAATCTTCTCTTGTAATTAAGATAGAAAACTGTTGTAATATACCAGCAGAAATATGTTGCATGGCTTGTCCCTGGTGAGCTGTGAGATAATGTTTATGTGTACTTGGTGCCCAGACAGCTTCACTCAGGAGCTAAGTAAATAAGGGGCCTCACAATCACAACCCAAGACAGAACCCTGCCCAGGCCTGCTGACCACATTCACACAGTGGAATCCTCTCTGCCCATTTCTTGAACATCAAGGAAGGAGCTTTTTCTTTCTGCTGCAAAGCTGTTTGATCAAAGTAAAATCATAATACATCAGCTGTTCCCCTGACTGTGAGGCACTTACAAAATGACTTCTTTCCAGGGCTAAAGTGAGAATTGAGTAATTCAGTCATGAACTAGCTAGGATGAAAATACACCCCTCCTCAAATAGACTCAGATTCTTGAGGGAGACAATCACCAAAGGAGTGTGGGAAGAGTTTTCAAGGGGGTGGACTTCTGGGGCAATTAGCACCTCCCAAAGGGAAGGAAAGCATGGAATCAGGCCAGCAAAGGAAGTCAAGGGAGCGGCCATTTGGCAGATTTCAGAGAGTCAAGGGAAAAATGAAGGAGAACTGATTGGGAGTGATGGGAAGGGGAGCAGGGATGGGTGAGAGCTACACGTGGGGGCCGTGAGAGAGCGGGAATGTGGAGGGAGCGGAAGGAAGGAGGGAGGGAGGAAGTACGCACCTGAAACAAGTAACGGAAAACTACGGAAGGGAGCTGCAGCATCCTAGGCAGAAACCATGGAGACTGGGGCATGTTTGAGAAGCCTGCTTGTTTTGGTCGGTTTAGCAGAAAGCACGATGGAGTGCTATTCTCCAGGGTTCCATGCCAAGTTGGAGCTGAAGAAATGGTAATGTTAGCAGGACATAGAATAGTACATTTCTCAGACAGGATCCATGTACCATTCCAGAACCAGCTGGTGACTTTGGGAACCCTGCAGCTCTTCCTGGGGCTGACTTGGAGCCAGCCAAAAACCAGGGCTAGGTTGAGTTGGCTGTTGTCTAGTAGCTTTCTTACTGCATTATAAAGGTTATTTCCTCCCAAAGCTAGCAAATGGCAAATGATTAATTAGCAAAGTACTAGAGCCAGCCTGTGGGAATCATTTGAAATCTGCCCACAGCTCTTGGCTGTTCATCTTGGGCAAGGCCATCAGTGAGTGGATGCTGGAGAGATTTAGAGTTAGACCTTCCTCTCGCTGATGCTACACCTGAACATGTAGGGCTTCCCTCATTAGCAAATGTGATGAGAACCAAGCTCCCTAAAGAATTTGGGATCCAAAATTTTTATGGATAGAAATGGCTAAAATTATTTAATCACTCAGCCATAGCTCTGACTTCTTGGTCAAGCTGATAACCCTAGAAGTGTATGCACTAAGTGATTACTTAACATTCCTGTTCTGGCCACCTATCCCAGCATACTTTGGGATCGCTTCATCTGAGTATCTGGCTAGGGGTATGGGGAAGGGGAGGTATTCCTTGTGTTTCTCAGTGGTGGAATTTCAGCTGGCTTGCTTCAACATGTACAGGGGTTAATCAGGTATACGATAATTGCTACTGGGAGAGGCAGTCTAGCTGGAGCCTGACGCAGCCCTTGAGTTTGCCAGGGGAGAGGGCCCTTCTTACAGTGCTTAATTGTTTTCATGTCTCTTTCTCAAAGATGGGTTCTTAATGTAATATGATCAGTAGGGTGGTTAATATCATGTACATTTCTTCTGTTTTAGTCCTCTTATGCCTTTCTTCTTTAAAATTCCTAGGTGACCCTTCCTTTAAAACATGGACTAAATTAAAAGAGAAAAAGGACTGGCAACAGGTTTTGTTGTTGCTGTTTCATTCATCGAGGATTCTACAGTCTTCTGCATTATTGCTCACAGAGATGTGGAATGTCACTTGGACTATTCAGTTGTACAGGAAGATGGTGTTCTACTTTCCTTTCTGTTGCTAAGATAAAACACTGATGAAAGCAACTTAGGGGAAGAAAGGATTTATCTGGCTTATGCTTCTAGGTCACAGTCCATCACTGAGGGGAGTCAGGGGAGGAACTCAAGTACAAGCTTGAAGCAGAAACCATAAAGGAACACTGCTCACAGGCTCATGCTTAACTAACTTTTCTTATACAGCCCAGGACCACCCTGAGCTCCCAGAGGGCTGGGAGTGCCCATTGCAGACATGCCTACAGACCCATCTGATAAAGACAGTTAGTTGAGACTTCTCAGGTGATTCTAGGCTGTGTCAAGTTGACAGTTAATGCTGCCTAGGACAGATGGGAAGAGAGAACTGTTATGTTTGGTAGAAGAGCTAGAGAATCAAGCACCTACTCTCTCAGAGTAGCAGGATCTATTGCTTTCCTTTTTTTTTTTTTTCCTTTTCATCTCTTCATATTTTGTGAAGTAGTCAACCCTGTTTTTATTGTATATTCTTCATAGTTTTAGTTATCCAGATTTTTTTAAAGTGTATGATGCTAATTTTTAGTTCATGAATGACTCAATTGACTGAATGTAGGCACCTACTGAACTTGGCAGCTGGTTACCATCAGCCTGCCTTTGGACAGGAAGTGTTCAGTATAGATATGACTAACCAGTTTCCACGCTGAAAATAAAGTGGGGGATTTTGGACAGAATAGGTCTTTGTCATTCATTTCACCATGTTTCTTTGTGTGCTGTAGTCCAAAGCCAACCATTCCGCTGTCATTTTTTTCCCAGGCCATCATTTCATTTAACTATGTATTACACAGATTGAAACTTTTCTCATGCTGTTAGTGTGTTATCGGTTCTTAAAAACGAAATAAGATAAAGGAATAGTCATGAGAATCACCTATAATATATATGTTCTCCTTGTTTTCTCTTTGTTTTCAGCTTTTTTTTTTTTTAAGTTCTCATCTTCATCAGGGACCTACCTTATCTGCCTACATGGCAGTTTAAGCTGAGAGACGCAGCTATGCGTGGGCACCTTCACATCCATGGACTTGGTCTATAGAATCCAGGGTCCACATGAAGTAGCACTTCTTATTTTCCTCTGAAGCTCCTTCCATTTATGCTAGTGATTTTAGACTTCTTTGTCAGGTCCTCTTAGCTCTGGAAGAATCGTTCTCTTTTGATGTGCTGTTTGATGGTTGTCCTGCTGCCTTTGGCTATTGTTTAAGGACTGTTAAAAGAAACTTCATATTTTTCTTGCCCTTTCCCTAATGTGATTTCTTCTCCCTTAACTTAAAAAAAAAGTGTGCCTCTTTTAAGCAGCACTTTTTTTGGAATTAGGATTTTAAGAAGTATTGACTGTGTTTTATGGAAATTCTTAATGAGATGGAGCACTTATTAGATGAAGATATCTGCAACAAGAGAAGGTTCTTCTCTTTCTGCATCCTTGACTCTGTGCAAGTGCTGTTTACTGAGTTTCTATTTGTTTCAAATAAAAAGCCAGGCTGGGGAAAGATGATTTAAAATACAAAATGCATGCAAATACTTTTAGTTGGGTTAGGGTGAAGTCAATATTGATTCTTTGAGACATTATTAGGGATGCAGGCAGGCTTTGTTAGCTAAATTTAGAAATAGATCCTAAATGTATGGAATATGAGATTAGGTTATTACACTCAAGCAGCAGCGCATGGCTGTGATTCCGAGGACCTGGCCCCAGAGCGCCGCCTTTGGATCGTTTCTCAGCTGCAGCAGAGGGAAGCAGCTCCTACTTTGCTTTAGATTAAAGCGTCATTTTAAAAACAAAATCCTGTGTCTGAATTTTCATCAAGCAAAATGATTCCTTGCTGCCAAATAGAGATTTATTTTCCCTTTGTAGAATCAGAACTCTTGGACCTGGGAGTTATAGGTGGGCCTTTTGTAGCTTTCTTATGATAAACAAACAGAAAATGCTGCCTACCCCAAGAAGTGTGAAGACAGGCAAGCTTCTGAGGGTTCACAGTATAAAATATCTAGCAAGAACAAAGTCTGTGTGGTTTTCATGTTTTATCCAAATGTGGATATTTATTGTCCCTCTGGCCCCACCACCTGTTTACCTACAAACAGGAGGGTCTAGTGCTCAGTGGTACTTGTGCCCTTCCTGGCTCAGGGGTCAGTTAAAACCACACCAGTCATCCCTAACTGCATAGCAAGCTTAGGAAGTCCTGGTAGCCTTGTTCTTCGGTCCCTTGAGAACTTCATATGTGGCACTCAGTCTGCTGGTATGTAGTTTGAACCACAGTGTTCAGAACTAACTAAGTTCAGAGAACACAGGCCCATGGAAAGGCTTAACCAGACCTGCCTTGTCCACACTGACAGAAGACTAGCTATCTAATTTCTCACTCTGTTGAAAGGTGATGGAAACTGAAGATTTATCTTTCAAGGTTGGGTCAGACATGCTTACTTATTGAAAAATTTGTAGCATATCTTATGGCAACAATGGAAAAAGGAATAGCTCAGCCAAACTTCATGTCTGAAATACCTATTTATTCTTGTTAAAGTATTTTTTAACCATAAAAACATATTTTTCTTAAAATTCAGTGCTCTTCATCGGTGGACTCTTTTTAATGTTTCAACCATGAGAATGCAAAGCAGCCCTTGAGGCTTGCTACTAGTTAAGTGTAGTTTCAAAGAAAAACTATTTTTAGGAAAAAAAATTAGAGAAGAGAAAGGTGTTAGTTGGTGGGGCAGCATAGAGAAGCAGTATGTAAATCCAGATGTAAAACCCTTGGAACTGAGTTAGGGAGGCTTTAAACCTAGTTGGATACCTGTAACAACAAAAGCTGTAGCTAGGTTTACACATAGAAGATCAAAGTGCACTTTATCAGATTTTGACATAAAGGCCTTAGCTCTTTAAAGTAAGGTGTGTACATGCCTTGAAGTTCTAGTGAGTGGTATGGGCA
The DNA here is from genome assembly GCA_009823505.1 of Rhizomys pruinosus. Taxonomy (NCBI): domain Eukaryota; kingdom Metazoa; phylum Chordata; class Mammalia; order Rodentia; family Spalacidae; genus Rhizomys; species Rhizomys pruinosus. Next base: position 1,112,391 of record VZQC01010078.1, read on the forward strand.
AGTTGCTGGTTAAATGATCTGAATTGTCCCGGGAAAGAAAATCTTACCAAAGCATTGGTCTTTCCTAGATGTGGATTCAGAGACAATAGATTAGCTGTTACTAAGACCTTTGCTGATAAGTCAATGCCAGCCACAGAGTACCAAGCTTCTTCTCAACTACCCCTAATGACTGAGTGATTGATGTTGATATATGGATATGTAGATATATAAATGCATTAATATGATATTAATTTATAGTTATCAAAATGCAGTGAGCCCTAAGTCAGCAAGAAAAGATGAACCAGAGAGCCTGACATGTCAGTATTTTTTTTATATGCCATTTAAACCTTGGCGAGGATAAATAACTATGGCTTTGGTATGGAATGTAGAATCTTAATCCAAAGACTCCTTCGCTTCCTTTATTATCTGTATCTAATATTGCTCTGCTTTCTGATAGTGTAAATTTAATAGTGATAGTGCATGTGTATATATGCACACATATGTATGTACGTGTATGTGTTTGAACTGCTTAGGATCAGGGGCCTTACACATGCTAGGCAAGAGTTCTCCCATTAAGCTACACCCCAGCCCTCATGTAAATACAGTGGAAGAAATTCTTTACTTCATATATGCTAAACATTTGCTCTCAAGGTTTAAACTCCCTTTTGATATGAACTAAATCTTCTAAACATTTGTCTGAACATAATTTATAAATTTTGGTGGGAGAGTATGCAGTGTGGTTTATTCTATAGTGAAGAGATGATTTAGTTTAATGCACAGATAAGGACAGTGTGGCAGAAGTCATTTTGTGTATCTGTAATAGAAAGCGCCCTGCATTGGAATGTGGGCGCAGGTCTGGCATTTGTGTATTTGTATGTTTTAAAGAAATAAAAGTACGGAGAAACACTTGTTCATTGCCTATATAAAGGCTGACAGTGTAAAAATACTGTACATGCACTAGCATCTGTTTCCTTCATTCCAAGATCAACAAAACGCATTAAAGATAGATGTTAAAAACCAATAATAAATTAAAAAAATAAAAAAGAAAGATGTTAGAAACACAAACAAAAAGTCCTTCCCTTTTAGTATATCACTAAGTCCCCTAATATCCTTTTCAGTGCAAGGAACTAGATGGCATGGAATGAAAAAGAAGAAGGACAGTCCCCCTCGAATTCAAGGGGAAACTAGTTAGGGTAGATTATTCTGTTTTAATTACTGACTGAAACTGCACTTGATCTTTGCCAAAAGGCCAAGAAGCGATTTGAAACTAGACATTCAAAATTCAAATGGAAATTAGCATACAACATATGAAGATTCTGTGGGGGCTTTGATCTTTTAGAAAATTAATCCTGACACCTTCAAAACATACATTTTAGCATCACAAGTTATAGCTTAATAAATTGCTTTAAATGATATTAACTCCGTTGGTATTCATTTGTAGTGACTGTATCTCTACCATATTGATCCTGGTACTTTGAGCTGTTTCTTTTTGGACATGTAGGACATCTTGAGCCATCTCAGAAGATGCTCCATCAAATGTTTACCCCAGAAACAAGCCTAGAGGCCGCATGCCCACATGCCCTACCTCTACTGCCCAGCCTTCTAGCTGTGTGTATTTCCCATTGAAACAGAGCTTGCTATAAATAGGATAGCCCTTAGAACACAGTAATAGTCTTCATTGTGCTCTGATACCCCACAGGGAGACAGAGTAGAGGTGCAGGTATTTATCCCTGGGACTTTTACTGTCTTGAACCCCTCATCATCTAGGACACATTTAGCTCATTTAGAAGCTGATTCGGAAGTTTTTTAATCACGTCTGAACTCCTCACTGGAGATGTCAAGAGAGGCACAGGACAAGAATCTGACCAGGATAAAGGGGGTAGTTAATTCTAGTAGCTTTCACCAAGAAGGAAAATGCCATCTGCAAGACCCATCACTGTCCTTGGGAATTCAGTGTAGAAAAATTACCACATGTATATGCAAGTAAGAGAGAGGATCGAGAAGGGATATCTGAGGCTAAGATAGCAGAGGGAAAATTACTGAAGTGGATGGCGTTGGCATGAAGCTTTGAGTAGGGTGTGTAGTTATTTTCCAAAGCACTTTACCTGTGCTGCTAGAGGTACAAGGAATGATTTTAGGAGACCCCAGACATGGTGGTCAGTCATCTTCAAGCAATCATGAGACTTCAAGCAATTTCCTTGGAATCTTTTCCATCATTCCAGAGAGTGCTTGTGTTTGGGCTTTGTGACCTTTGCCTCCTTAGTCACAGGACTCACTTCTGTAATCCAAAGATAGGTCTTTTGCAGACAATAGTATGTCATAGCAGTTAATAATATTGGTCCCTTTTTCATTGAATTAATTTTTTTTGTAATTTAAAAACATTGAATAATTTCGATGACTCTGATCTATCAAAGGGAATAGTGTCTGTTTCTAGTCACATAGAATAATACATGGTTTCCTTTTAAAGTAAATTTGTTTTGTTTTGTTTTGAAACAGGGTCTCTCTATAGTTCCAGCTGGCCTAGAACTCACCCTGTAGACCAGGCTGGCCTTGAACTCACAGAGATCCACCTGCTTCTGCCTACCAAGTGCTAGGATTAAAGGCATGCACCACACGCCCAGCTTAAAGACGGTTCTTGGCCGCCATGTGGGCACTGGGAATCGAACCTGGGTCCTCTGCAACAGCAGTCGGTGCTCTTAACCACTGAGCCATCTCTCCAGCCCTGTAAATTTGTTTTTTAATAAAAATATGTTAAGTAGCTATATCGAAATAAAATACAGATAGAAAGTAGAAAACAAAACAAGTTGTGCTTGACATGGTGGCACACACCTTTAATACCAGCATAGACTCAAGCAGACCTCTGTGAGATCAAGGCCAGCCTGGTCTATATACCAAATTCCAGAGCAGCTGAGACTACAGGAAGACCCTGCCTTTAACAACAACAACAACTAAAAACAGCAGAAAAGAAAACAAAGCAATCCTTGATAGTGGTACTCAAAGGAACAGGCTTAAGATATAGCCAAGGTGGATAGGAGATGGCTGTATATCAAGAGAAACTTCAGCAAAGATCCTGAGGTTTAAAATGGGAACGTTATGAAGGAAAGGTGAATAAAGAAGTTGGTAAGAGTCTAACAGTGACGCCGTTAGAGCCCCCTTGCCCAGCATGGTGGCCAGCACAGGGAGCAGAAGGCCACGAGCTCATGAGTCATTGAGAGACTTACCCAAGGCTCTTATAAAATGACTCAGAATGGTTTGAGACCCATTTCAGTCAGAGATAGCTAACTTGTACTCCCACGAGGGTCAGGAAATTACCTAAGTGTCGGAAAGGCCATTTGGGAAACTGGACCTGTCTTTCCCACTCTCCCCACTCATTGCCATCAAAAGGTCAGATTTTGTTTCCTGAGAAGTCAAAAACTGGGATTTTTATGTGAAAATTCTAAACTTTCCATATGATTTTTTGATTTTTTTTTTACTAATTACAAAATAAAAATTAACATGCCCTTAATCCCAGCACTTGGGAGACAGACGCAGGCTGATCTCTGTGAGTTCAAGGCCAGCCTGGTCTACAGAGGGAGCTCCAGGCCAGCTGGGGCTAAAGAGAGACCCTGTCTCAAAAAGACCAAACAAAACAAAACAAAACAACAACAACAACAAATTAAAACATTATGGGAACCCATTTTGGCAGTAATGGGAACATCCTGAAATAAAAAATACTGGCGATGGTTGTTCAGCATGTGAATATAATAACTTTTTAACTGAATTATATGTTAAGTGAGTTTTATCTGAACTAAAAAAAAAAAAAGAAAAGAAACACTGTTGCCCTATTGGGTCCAACTGAAGCAGTAGCAGCTATAAGTTTGTAAATGGCAGAATTAACAGAGTTTAATTAGAGGAGTTATATCCTCTATTTTTGGTAGTGTGGACATAAAATCCTTCCAGAAGGAGGGAGTGATCACAGGTTAATGGGGATCGTGTTGTGACCCCGTGTTGGGCCCCTGCTTTCCTTCCTGTGGTCTCCCCAGCTTCTTCCATGTCTACAACTATGGCTGGTGAAAGAGATGATGAGAAATGAGATTACTGAGGAGAGTGAGCATGTGGGTGGAAAGACAAAGCTGTGTGAGGTGGGGGGCTGCCAAAGTGCTCCAGGGAAGACATTTATTTTGTCAGTATTTGGCAGTCAGTTATAAAAGTGACCCAATTTGTTGTGTTATTTGCCAAGGTTTATTTTACCTAGATATCCACCATCAGGGAAGTAATCCATCTCCAAGACAGTAGGTTGATATATTCAGAGAATACTCTTTGGGTCTTAGAAGAAACAACTGTAATGGTCTTTTTAGCTATTTTCTTTAACTGAAAAAATGAGTCTAATATACCAAGTACGTGTCCTCAATGTCAAAGGATTATGATTAACTAAGCTATTCATTTTTCTGGCTTTAGGGGCTTTATTATTATGAATTCTAAATATAATTTAAAGTCAGCCAATTTCAGTAAGGGGGAAAATAAAATATATCCTAGCTCAATCTCTTACTCTTTCTCAACAAAGAAAGGTAGAGTTTATGTCATTTTAAGTTTTCAGTTTGGGTCTGTAGGGTTGTGCATAGTGTGTCTCCGTCCATGGGTGCGCGTGTGTGCACATGTGTGTGTAGGCCAGAGGTCGGCTTATAGTGTTGTTCCTCAGGAGCCATCCGCTTTGTTTTTTTGAGGCAGGGTCTCTCACTGGCTTGGAACTCTGAGCAGGCAAGGCTGGCTAAGCCCCAGGGATCTTCTGTCTACTTCCTCAGGGCTAGGATTACAAATTTGAGCTATGTCAGCTTTTTTTCCTGTTTCTTTCTATTTCTTTTTTTTTTTTTTTTTTTTTTTTTTTTTTTTTTTTTTTTTTTTTTTTTTTTTTNTCTTTTTGAGACTGGGTCTCCCTGTAGCTCTGACTGTCCTAGAACTCTGTAGACCAGGCTGGCCTTGAACTCACAGAGATCTGCCTGCCTCTGCCTCCCAAGTGCTAGGATTAAAGGCATGCACTACCTGACTCATTTTTCTTTTTAATGTGGGTTCTGGGGATAGAATTCAGGTCCCTATGCTTGACTGAATTATCTCTCTAGACCCCGGGTTTCCAGTTTCCTATGAATAATCCTAAAAAAGATTGCATGTACGCCACACCCGGCTTATCCTTTTATATTTCAAAAAAGCCCACATCCAGTTGGGCATGGTGGTACGTGCCTTTAATCCCAGCACTTGGGAAGCAGAAGCATGCAGATTTCTGTGAGTTCAAGGCCTGCCTGGTCTGCATAGAGAGTACCAGGCCCCTGGAACTAAAGGGAGACCTTGTCTCAAAAAGACTGGAAAAAAAAAAAACCCACATTCATATCCTTAAAATCAGAATTATCTTAACTCTGCAGAGTGTAGATATTCAGAAGTTTTTTAATATTTCATTTAATATTTTATTTTGTTTACTTTTATTTTATATGTATGAGTATATTGCCTGCATGTATGTAAGTGCACCCATGTTGTGCAGTGGCCACAAAGGGTGACAAGAGGGTGTTGAATTCCTCAGGAACTGGAGGTGTAAGCCACCATGTGGGAATTGAATTGGGAATCAAACCCAGGTCCTCTACAAGAGAAACCAGTGCTCTTAACTGCTGAGCCATCTCACCAGCCCCATATATGCAATAATTCTTACCAGTTCAAAATGCTGTCAATAAATCATTTTGTTTGAATGCCTGTCTTTAGTTATTAAAGAATCCATTTAGAATATTATTTTTCCAAAAGACCACATTGAAACATTCATTACTTATGTAAGAGAAGTGTGCTACATTATCAGTAATGAAATGTATCATGTATAGCCACTTATTGTGATTGTGTTTCATAAAAAAAAAAAATAGAAACAGTATTTACTTGCTACTTTGTCCCTGAACTCCTACTCCCACAAATAGCCCAAGCAGATCTGGAATTTGTTTCACAGTGATCTGCCTGCCTCTGCCTGCAGAGTGCTGGGACTAAAGGCATGCTCCAGCATGCTCAGGTCCATGGTTTTTTGTTGTTTTGTTTTTTTTTAATTCACCATATAAATATTAGAGATTAACTGAGAATGCATTATGGTAGGTAGGAATAAATAATAAATCATAATCAGTCACAAGGATTTTACTTTATGTCAGAATGGAAGCCAATAAATATCACGTGAAGCAGGTTCCAGTAAGAGCTAGACAGGATAGTCAACAAAGGCTTTGTGAAAACCACGCCAGTCCAGGGTGGCTTAACGCACTTCCTTCCTGTCTCTCCTCCAATGTCTCCCTGTGTGGAAGGTCTCCCTGATTACCTGGATGAAAGGACCTCCTCTCCCACTCTTTTGCATGTGGCTTCTGTCACTGCTTGGCCATATGAACACACATATTTCTGTCACGGGTCTCCTTTTAGAATTTGAACTTCTTGGGGAGCAGGTGCACTGTCTGGAACATAATAGGGCTTAAGAAAATCTCTGGAATGAAGAGTGAGTGAATGAGGAAGGCTTTTCCCCCTCCCCGTAAGGCTACTTATTGTGTAGCACTCTGCACTGGTATGGGGGTGTCGAGTCTGACTTTCTCTTAGGATCTTTGTAAACTTGGCAAGTCACTGTCTCTCCATGACCTAATTGACACATTCTATAGAACTGAAATTTAGGCACCAAGTGCTGATGAAGCCTGCGAATAAATAGCAAGTGCTATGAAAACAAACAATTATCAGTCTCACTCTTCTGACCACTTCACCAGGCAAATCCTCCTTAGAATTTCACTGGCTATGCATAATTAATGTTTATTTCTTAAATCTTCCAGGCCCATGCATGTCCTCTGGTTTCTAATGTTTAAGTACAGTGCTGGACAGGATTTTTAATTCTCACTACTAGGGATGATTCCAGAAGTTACTATAAAATCTAGTCAAATTAGTATGGTATAAGTCAAAGGTAACCCACCTAGATGCCCACTGAACCCAGGAAGTGAACTCAGGCAGTAAAGATGACCATGGGATTCTCCTTCTAAGGAGGCAGTCATAGCCCAGCTCAGGAGCTGGCGGTCATGGGGGAATGTGGGCTTCTGACACACAGATTTTATGATTGCTCAAAGGAAATCAGAAACAGATTTTGAGGTTAATTTTCTAGTAGGAACCACAAATCCAAAGAGCAATACAGAACTATGCAGGCTAAAAAAATAGGGAGTTCAGGCTGTAACCTCCACAGTGCTTCTCGACCCAAGCAAAATGGAGGCCTGGGAACATAAGACTACAGAGTAAAGGGCAACAAGTGGAAGAACCATTTCTCCAGGGACATCAGTGTGTCTCTGGATGTACCCAATGGTGGCAACACTGCTTCTGTGAGCCCCCGAATGCCTTGATACTTGAATTGAAATAGTTTACTTGAGGGTCAGTAAATGTCCTACCATTTGCTTGCCTTCAGCTGATCTACCCTCAAGACGTTAGCATGGTCATAAAATGCTTCACTGACTTGACATTTTAATATAGTTCTCGGGGAAAGGTTGTGAAGAGAATGTTGGGAGGTTGTGCCAAGATGCATACTTGGGTGATACCCAAGCTGAGGCCAAGAGGTTGCTGTGCCTAAAATACTCAAACAGATGGGTTTGGATATTTGCATGGCAGATTCCAGAACATTTGCTACAGGGATTGGATTAACTAAATATGGTCACTTCTCCCAATAAAGTAGCTAGTTATTCAGTACATTTTGGCTAAGAACAAAGAAGAAAAGAGATACCCAGCTTGTGAACTAAGCAGCCAAGGGGATTTCAACCTCATTAGAGTATAGACTGCCATTGTTGGACTCCCCCGGGCTGTATCATGGAGACCAGTGCAGGGGGATCAAGACAGGATGTGTGCTTAATGGACTTCATTTGGGGGACCATGGGAGTGAAAGACCCCAGTGTGAAACACAAGGGCAGGACTGATGGATGTTTGGGCTTGCCAAGGAGGAACCTCTGAGCATTTCCTTAAGGAAAACATGACGTCTTTTAGAAAAAAAAAATCCTCCAATTCAGGTGATATGGGTATATATGTATGCATATAACTATGTATATATATATATTGAAGCAATACAAGTTAGAGAGAACAACAACAAAAGAACTGGAAGAAAAACTCTGGAAAGACTCTGAAAAAAGATGTATATATGGTAAAGTGCAGGAACTCGGAGGGGGCGCATGGAAAGGGAAGTGACTCAAAATTTGATTGAAAAATGATGTAAGATTTATGGAAAAAGTTTAATAACAATTAAATAAATAAATAAGCAAGTTAAATAAATAAATAAAAATTAAAAAAAGAAAAAGTATTACATCTGCATAGATTTCTCTCCTCTAAAATATGAAGGATTTCCTACCATGCATAGGGCCTGAATTCAATTGCCAGTACCACAAAGACAATATCCATGTTAGCATTGTGTTCTTAGCCACTGAGAGCAAGTCATTTCCTTTGTTAGGCTCCAGATACAAAAACTGAATTGATTCTCTGACATTTCTTTAGGAGACATAAAAGATACCAGTGGATTCCACAGAGGTTTCTTTAGGAGACATAAAAGATACCAGTGGATTCCACAGAGGTAGCTTAAGAGTTGATTTCAACTCCTGTTAGCTGGAGGGCACAAGTTAAAGACTTTGAAGAATATAGTGACAATGGTACCCTACTTGTCAGGAATATAAACAATGTTAGCAATGAAATTTAACTTTCTTACCTGGCATAGAGTGGGTTAGAAGGAGAGGTTTATTCTGGCCATTGGATTGGGGAAAGCTTCTGGGAGGTCATATTTTTTATTTAGTTTCTGTTCCCTGATGTGTAAGAGCAATGCTCTTTCATTTTGGTGCAAGGAGAATAGACAGTCTCTAAGAAGTGGGGTTCTATAGCTGGCTCAGCAGTATGTTGTGTCTGATGGAAATTTTATAAACAATGAATATCATGTTAATTCATTAATTTGGCTATTTTTTTTTTTTTGTCTTTTTGAGACAGAGTCTCTCTCTGTAGCCCCAGCTGGTCTGGAACTTACTATATAGACCAGGCTGGCCTTGAACTTGCAGAAATCCACCTGCCTTTGCCTCCTGTGCTGGGATTAAAGTCATATGCCACAATACCCAGCCAGAATTTGGCTTTACTTATAGAGCAGCTCTGTGCTCTAAAAGTAAGGAGTAATGTCCCTTGGCTTTGTCTCTGATTACCCATGCTTGGCTTCCGAGTAGTGGTTCATCTGACTCCCCTAGGAATAAGAAGTTACAGGACCAGAGAAGAAATGCACATGAAAGTGTGGAGTATTTTGCAAACTATAAAGTGATCATTGTAACTGTAATTGTGTTGTGTGGTTGTCGATATGTGGCCAAAAGCAACCTGGTGAGACAAGAAAACATGTATTGACCATTGACACAGCACTAAATTCCACTCGTGTGTTGGATTTAAAATCTGCCTCTAGTTCCATGAATATGAATACTCATCAGGAGCCTCTGACAGGGTGGGAGAACTTGTGTTAGAAAAATGTAGAAATCAGAGGGGAGGGACAAAGATAAAACACCCAGGGGAGTCAGAGATTGGGGCCGCTCCCAGGAAAGCAGCAGCAGGCTGGCCTTATAACTGAACAAGGAATCAACCACATAGAATTGAGAATAAGGTGTTGAGAAAGCAGGGGTGCAGAGACCTAGAGAAAGGGGACACTTGGGTGAGTGGGGGGGATTGCCCTCCACCAGGAGAAACGTAGGAAGTGAGCACACAGTGGAATTGCTCTACACCATGCGTGTGTGTGTGTGTGTGTGCGTGCGTGCGTGCGTGCGTGTGTGTGTGTGTGTGTGTGTGTAGTGGACTTCTCAGGGAACCAACCCACATGGGAGCTGAGCTTGGTGTCTAGGGTATCAAGAAATGGACACGTAGAATTAGAAGCCCAAGAGTCAGGAGGCACTGGTGATTTGGTCAGTTGATTTCCTGTTAAAAGCAAGAGGACAATGCAGTGGAGAGGAAGCAGAGGCATGGAGAGGTCTGAAAAGGCAGCTTTTGCAGAGATGGTATTTTTATTTTATTTTATTTTGTGTCTCATTTGTAGGAGAGTGAGCTTGCATGATGTGTTCACAGAACTTTTCAGAGAGCGTTCTCATGTTTGTTTTGTTTTTAAAGTCTCCATGCCCCAGAAAAGTGGAGGATTTGAGAATTTAAAAAGCTGCTTAAACACAGACCTGAGTACTTGACTGCAGTTGGTATAGCACAGACCAAGCCACATCAAGGCTTTTCTGGTAGCGATGGGCCACACTGAAAATTCTGCCTAGCGTACTTCCCACATCTCTCCTCTCCCTGCTAAATACTGCCTGAGAACGGAGGAGCATTGTAGTGAGCATTTCCGAGGCCCCGGCAAGTTATACATACTAATGTTTAAACTTTTTTCTAAAATCCGTGTGACAGGAATATCCTTTGGCCTCTGGTGTACAGGAACACTAGTGTACAGAATTTTAAATACCTCACTAGCCAGTAGGAAGTCTGTATGTCAGCTCTAGAATACAGTCACATTTATTTCTGTAAGGCGGAATCTTTTTTTTTCTTTGAGATCTAGCCTCCCTCTATCACCTCACCCAGAAAAATTAGTGTTTAGCCTCTTCACCACCACTGCTTTTTGCACATTCCTCCTGTGCATTCTGGTCATGGGATCATCTCTCTCCCTCCTCTCCCTCCCTCCCAGGTCAGTCTGAGTCCTGGAGAAGAAATAAAGCACAGTTTATCTTTGAAGCCTCAGCATTTGATACACTGGAAACATCACACAAGTTCGTATTAAATGATATATGTGATCCATACCTTTGTGTTGGTATTCCCCCTTCTCTGTTCACTTACATCTGAGGCATTCCTTGCCAGTACTGCTCCAGTATCTACCTTAATGATGAGGACAGCGATAATAATGATAATTGCTTGCATAAACTGACCTAATTATCTTATAACTAATCCTATTCTAAGCATTAGGTGTGGATTGTTTTATTTAAACTCCTTTTTTTAGATAAACTGAGGGACAAAGGAGAGATGGGATTTGGTCTGTCACTCAGGCCCTTGGGGATGGGTGGGCTTCTGGCCCAGCCTGTCTGATTCTAGAGCACCACATGCCTGTGAATCACCACATTACCTGGCTTTGCCCTGCTGCCTGCCTCACCTGCCTCAATTTGCAATGAGTTACTGTGACTCCATTCCAGAGGAATGCTAAAAACCTTAGTCAGTTTATTATTTATTTATTTTATCATACAAATTTATCCATGGGTCCTTATGTAAATTTTTAAGCAAAAATTTTTTTTTTACTGCACTTAAAGGCAAGACCTTTAAATGTGTTTCTCCAAAGAGAACCTTAATATATACATTATTACAGAGTTTTTAAGAAATTTCCAGTAAGTAGTTGAGTAAATCCTTAGTTTTGATCCTTTTTTCAACAACTTATATTTACTCAGGACAGTCTCAGATCTGTTGTCATGGTGTAATTACTGACCACACCCTTTTCAAAGGTATCCCATTTAGACGTTAAATTATATGACCATCCTAATCACAGTAATTGATTCTCCATTTCCTCCATCGCTAGTCTGAAGACCTTCTACCCTCTTAACCAATCAGGAGGGATCCTTACTACTACTGCTGTTGTGTGAGTGGCAACAAAGGGGAGTAGCTGTGTTCCTCAGCACATTATCTTTTTATGTCAGTTACACACAGAACTGTCAACACCTACACACTGCATATTCTCTCATCACTTAGAAATTACATTTCTTAGTAATCGCCAGCCTTGAAGCTGGACTTAGCTTGCTGCTCTTTCCAGAGGGTCCGAGTCTATTTGCCAGCACCAACACTGGACAGCTCACAACCAACTGTAATTCCAGGTCCAGGAGGTCCAACAACATCTTTTGCCCTCTGCAGACACTCACACATTCATAACATATGTACACACACACACACACACACAAATAAAAATAAAAAATAAATCTTTAATAAAAAGAATTCTAAGTCTTAAGCTAGGTGTGGTGATACACAGCTAGCTAGCACTTAAGAGGCAGGAGGATCACGAATTTTAGGCCAGCTTGAGCCGAAACTGTATCTCCAAACCAAAAAGGAAGTAGAGTGGGGTGGAGTGGCTAGTGTACCTTTAAGAATTCTTCACATGGCTCAGAATCTATTCATATGTTTGCTTATCTGTGCAGGGCCAGATCTGTACAGGGCCAGATCTGTGCATAGATCTGAAAAGATGCCAAAAATCTCAGAACAGTTGTTGCCTCTTGGAAGCAAGGGTTGGGACCAGGCTGTACAGTGAGTGGCAAACCTGAGAGACTTTCCACTCCATGTGATTATACCTTCTTTTTTTTTTTTTTTGGTATTTTTGAGGCGGGGTCTCCCTTTTAGTACCAGCTGTCCTGGAGCTCGCTCTGTAGACCAGGCTGGCCTTGAACTCAGAGATCTGCCTACCTCTACCTCCCTGGTGCTGGGATTAAAGGCGCACGCCACCACGCCCAGCTTACACCTTCTTTTTTTTTTTTTTTAATTATGTGTATGACTGCTTTGCCTGCATGTACATAAGTGCGCTTGTGTTATGCAAAACCTGCAGAGGCCAGAAGAGGATGTCAGATCTCCTGGAACTGGAGTTATTGATAGTTGTTAGCCACCATGTGGGTTCTGGGAATCAAACCCAGATCCTCTGGAAGAGCAGATAGTGCTCTTAACCACTGAGCCATCTCTCTAGCCCCTCCAGCCTTGTTTTTTTTTTTTTTTTTTTTTTAATTTTTAATTTTTCTGTATGTGTACGAATGTACTGTCTGCATGCAAGTCTGTGCACCCGTGTCGTGCAATGCCGCGGAGGTCAGAAGTGGGCTTCGGATTCCCCTGGAGCTGGAGTTCTCCTGGAATTGGAGTTTCAGACGGTTCTCAGCCGCCATGTGGGTGCTGGGGATCGAACCCGGGTCCTCTGCAAGAGCGGTCGGCGCTCTTAACCGCTAGGCCATCTCTCCAGCCCCCCAGCCTTGTTTTTGAGCAGTGAAAGTTTATCAATTTTTGTTTTAAATTAAACTCTAAATGTCTTAGAGCTGCTCAGGTACTTCTCAGAAAACAAGCTGTTTGGGATTCAGCTGGGCTGATATACATTAGCTCTTCCCTGAGGGAGACAGTCTCTTTCTTTTCTTTGATTTCCCTTCCCTTAGCCAGACTTCCTAAGGTCCTCCTGTATTTTCAAAATGAAACCTCATTTCTATAACTCTCCTCTGGTAGTGCAGTTTTCAGAGAATACTTTAGAACTGGACATGTCTGACTTTGAATTCATCTCTACCACTCACTGACTGGCCTTTTGAAAGTAACTCAGTTTCTTTGAGCCTCAGATACCACACCTGAAAATTTGCATAGTAATAGCCTTCCTCCTATAGTTAGAGTAAAACTTCAATAAGATAATGCAAGTTCCAAGCAGTTCTAGGAATAGTATTGAAAGAATTCAAAAATGGAGGCAGCTATAATTATTGTCGTTCATATTTACACTTTTTATCACTACTGTCATTATTGCCTAGTGCAACTAATGAGTTCTTACGGGGATAGAGATCTTTTGTCCTGACTTTTGTCAGCCATAAAATTCATTTTTCTGGATCTGTCCTAACATTTATGAAACTGGGGATCTAACCATACTATTTCATGTAAATATCACCAAACTTTCCTCTAGTCCTGGAAGCAATAGGGATGTCTTGTCAGAGTTTAGGCCATGAAGGCTGTCAAAGCATGGAGTGAGTCCTGGAGCACATTGATGGGAAAAGAACAGAGGTAGGTCTAATAGGACACTAAAGGACTTGAAACAACTGGCGCTTTCTTATGTGTATGTGTTTGTGTGCATGTGCCTACACAGCTCCACATACACATGTGTGTAGAGTCTTGAGGTCATCCTCAAGTGTCATCCTCAGGAATGCTGTCTACCTCCTTTGAGACAGGGTCTCTCATTGGCCTAGAATTTGTTAAGTGGCCTAGGCTGGCTGGCCAGCAAGCCTCAGAAATCCACCTGTCGCCACCTCCCCAGTGCTGGGATTATGGCACAGGCTGCCATGCCTGGGTGTTTTACATGTCCTGGGAACCCAACTTGGATCCTTGTGCTTATGCAGCAGGCACTTTACAGACTGAGCTGTCTCCCAGTATAACACGTTAAGAATCACCACAGAACTAATCATAGGAATAAAAGACGCACAATTGCCAGTCCACCCCCCCCCCCAATCATGAAGAACAGATTCCTCTGTCAAGGTAACAAAATAGCCTGGGATCATACAGGAGAATGTCTTCTTCAGAGCTTAATTTGTCTTGTCCACACAGAGTAAAGAGAAACGAACAGAGAGGGCTCAGCATGTGCAAATACTGAGTTTGAATTTGTTCCTCTGTTCAAGTGATGTCTGCTTCTGTGTTTCCAAGTCATACTAAAGTCAGAGTTCATTTGTGGTCTGCTAGGAACCTAGCACATCACAGGGTGTTTTCATATTTCTAACTCACTAAACTCTCATTTCAGCCCACACCAACTAGAAACGATACCCCCCCATAAAACAGATGAGAAAACTGAATTTCAAAGAAATCAAATTGTGTCCAAGCTCACAGCCCAGCGCCCTTTCCACCATGGGCCTTTGTTTCCTGCACCACCGGCTTCCTGTGCCCTGGTCTCTGCATCTCTGGGAGGCTTCAGAAACTGGAGTGGTTGTGTCAGCTGCTGTGGCTTTTCACTGTGCCTTTATTTTTTAGTTCATTTCCTTTCTGTGCTGCCTCTATTGCACAGCTTTGCATGGATGTTGAAACTGTGTCTCCTTGTATCTTTATGAGGTAGGCTTTAATTCTGTTCTCAGTGGGCCAGTTTTCTCAGACAAAAGATTCTTAGACTGCCTGCGTCCTTGCATTTTCATCTGCTGCTAAGAGACATTCAATACCTCAGAAATGAAAAATTTCAAAGTTTTAATATGTTATATGTAATTATATATTTATTTTATTTTTTTTATTAATTTTATTTATTTCTGTATGTGTATGAATGTACTGTCTGCATGCAGGTTTGTGCACCCGTGTCGTGCAATGCCGCGGAGGTCAGAAGAGGGTGTCGGATTCCCCTGGAACTGGAGTTCTCCTGGAATTGGAGTTTCAGATGGTTCTCGGCCACCATGTGGGTGCTGGGGATCGAACCCGGGTCCTCTATAAGCGGTCGGCGCTCTTAACCGCTAGGCCATCTCTCCAGCCCAATGTAATTATATATTTATATAACATATTTTGTATTTATTTCAGACAGGGTCTCCCTGTAGGCCCCCCTCCCCCCACCCTTCTCTCCCGATACCCTGCCATCACCATCCCCACCCCCCCACCCCTGCTGTCCTGGAACCCACTACATAGACCATGCTGGCCTTGAATTCACAGAGATCTACCTGTCTCTGCCTCCCTCGTGCTGGGATCAAAGGTGTGCACCACCACATCTGGTTTATATGTTTAAACACCACTGTGGAAAAGGAAATATAGCTTGGTAACCTACGTGAGATCTCTGTTTTCACACAGCCATCTGGTATTTTGCATTTCTCAGTTCCATAGTACTAACGGAAGGAGGTGATTAATTGACTGAATGTGATTCAGTACTAAAGTGTCAAGATATATTTGAAGCTTAATTTGTTGTGTTCTTTAAACAAGTCAGAGGAGGCCCAGTCTGGGGCTGTTCTGGGGCAGGCAGTGTGACCCTTTCATTGGTCCCTGTTCATTCATCTTTGAAGCAACTTCAAGAGTTTGAATCACTATTTGGAGCTTACAGATGAGGAAACTGAGTCCCAGGATTATCCCCAGGCAATGTGGTCATTCACTAATTTATTAGTTGCAATGTTTGGCTTTTTAACTTTGCTTTTCCAGGACCCTAGGAAGATAAAGCACCATAGAAAGGTTCATACTTTTACTTTTTACTTTAAATATTTTTGCTGAAAAACCTTCCAGTTATGTTTTTAAGGTATAGTTTAAAGATAAATTTATAACTCTCACATAAATACAAATTGGATGTTTCAAAGATTTCTCTTAAGTTTTTGAGGGAACTAGCAAATTATTAACATATCACAAAGGACAATCCTAGAGTGACACAAAAGCAGAGAAGAAAACCCAGACTCAATTGCTACTCCACTAGAGAACTTTTTTTGCACCTTTATAGGGTAGAGCCATTTTTAGTCCTATTGGTTTTCTGTCAGTTTATGTAAAATAGTGAGAGACAATAAAAGGAATCTGGAAAGGTTTAATAGATAATTCTTAGTACCACACTGAAAATGTAGCCAGTCAGAGGACTGAAAACTCATCATTTTCTCTGACACACATCTTGATGTTGCCTTTTTAGATGAGCACATATTTTCCTAGAGTCCCTTTGGGGCCTGTGTCTGGTTTGTAACCACTTAGGGTCTGGAGATTTCACATATACTACTGTACATTTGGGGTCAAGTTAAGGATCCCAGGTATATTGATTCTCCCAAGGCAACAATCTCTGTGGGACAGCCTCCTGAATACAGTTGAGAGTTGAGGTTCCTGCCACTTACTCTTTCTCCAGCAGTCTTGGCAGCCACACTTGCTGCTTCTGATTCTACCGGGGCCAAATGTCTATACAGTTTATATTGGCGTGCAGCTTCTGCTAGCCAGATCCCCCCCCACCCCACCCCACTCCCATCCCATCTACTGTGCTTTCTTCCTCTCCACTTGCCTCCTTTATTTCTCTGATTTTTGTTTCTTCTCTGTCTTGTTGAATTTCCCACTCTGGGGTTTTAGTATAGAAGCTGGTGTGCAGAACATCACAAGCCATCCCTGTGTTTGTCACCTGGAATACTGTCAAATCCCAGTGTAGGGAGGTCGACTCTTACCCTGTTGATTTCTTGTGACAGGGCTTGGGTTTGGTTCTGGACATTTTCCTATTACCAAAGCTGCCCTTTTACTAAGTCCATTTAGATTTGGAGTTATTCAGATATACACTAGAGCTAGGGTTTTTGTGTATTTGTTTGAAGAACTTTTATTAATACAACACAAGGCCAGAATTGCTCTCCAAGTTGTTTTGTTTTCCATCCTTCCTAATACTGGACCCAGTGGGTCAGATTTAACTAGGCAAGAGTTTAGAAATGATGTGTGTCTGTACTTAGCATTTCAAAGTCCCAAGTGTAACAAATCTGTTGGATGAAAAAATTATTTGTTGATGAAGTTGTAAGGAAAGAGACCTGAGTTCTTCCCTGTACATTATTAGTACATTCTTAAAAGAAATAGTTATGGGGAAATTTTGTTAATTTTCAGAAACCTTTGACTTCCTTACTAGTTGGTATTATCAAAAGACTTTTACCCTTTATTTCCATCTGAGCACATTTTTTTCCTTGCACACATGGGTCAGTATATTTTACCATCAATATTTATCTCCAACTTTATGATTGTTGATGCTAAAACTAGGATTCTCTAAATATTAGTTTGCTTTACAGAAAACATTGCTGAAATGGACTATTAAGTCCTAAGAGAGAAAAGAGGATGTAAAGTAGTGTGGTCTCTTTTCTCCAGTACTAGGAATTGAACTAGGACTTCATACATACTAGACAAGCCTTCCACCACTGAGTCACAGCCTCAGCCAACATAGTGGCAATTCTTTACATAATTTTAAGAATTGTATTTATTGTTTTTATTTTATGTGTGTGAATGTTTTGCCTGCATGTATGTAAGCATATTCATGTCATGCAGTGCCCACAGAGGTCAGAAGAAGATGTCAAATCCCCCAGAACTGAAGGTAGTATGGTTGGTTGTTAGCCACCATGTGGGTGCTCAGAACCAAACCTGGGTCCTCTGCAGGAAAGGCCAATGCTCTTAACCATTGAGCCATCCAGCCCTCAAATATGTGGCATCATTTTTTATTCTGCCACCAATTTCCATGTCTATTTCCAAAGGCAACTGAATTCATCTTGATTGGTAAAATATTGAATCAATATTCCTAATACTGTCTCCTTGGATAACAGCTGTGTATATCTCAGTTGCTTCCCAGGGCATTCCTTTAGTTCATCTCTCTGTCCCATGTTTAAACATAGATTGAGCCAGAAGCAGAGGTGGGCCCCTAGTTAATCTTTCACTGCAGCTCAAGTCAGAAGCATTATACCTTGCTTATACTCAAAATATTTGTATTATTGTCCTCTGATGTTTTTCTCTTTGTGTACAATAAATCTTTCCTCTTAAAAAAAAATGCTAATTTGCTGGTGGTAAGAGAAACCACCTTCTGAAGTACATTTTCAGGGAAGAAAAACCACATATTTAGTAAGTTAAAACAAATACCAGTTTCTCTAGGTTTTAAAATAAGCAAACAGAAGCACCCAAATATGTATTTATAACTGTTGTCTTTCAGGCCAACATGTTTTCCTTGAGGAATTTTTAAGTATAGTGAAGAGATGGGAAAAACTGGCTCCTGCTTCCTTGCCAGGCTCAGGACATGGCGGTGAACAGGAAGGACAGATGGAGACTGCTCCTGGACAGCTTACAGCTCATAGGGAGAGAAAGACACTAACAATTTAGGCAGATAATTTCAGGAACCAGGAAGTGTGATGTCCAGTGTAATAGGACCTCATTTTCTCATGTACATTTTAAAAGCACACTTGCTGGGGGTTGGAGAGATAGCCTAGCGGAGCGGTTAAAAGCACCGACTGCTCTGGCAGAGGACCCAGGTTCGATCCCCAGCACCCACATGGTGGCTAAGAACTGTAACTCCAATTCCAGGAGAACTCTAGTTCCAGGGGAATCTGAGACCCTCTTCTGACCTCCGCAGCATTGCACAACACAGGTGCACAAACCTACATGCAGACAGTACACTCATACACATACAAAAATAAATTAAAAAAAACACACTTGCCACAATTTGAAAAGACACTGGAAAGGAGTTGAACGAGGTGGCGTCTGCAGAGATGGGAGGATTTGGATAGGATTTAAAAATTGATTTAGGCAAAACGGAAAGAACTTGGTAATGGTCTGAGGAAATGGGGAGTGAGCCGGTGATGGTTCCCAGGTCTCTAACTAAAACGATGGCCAGAGAGACTATTAATTGAGGTGGTAAATAATGGAGGAGGGGCATTTTGTAGGACAGGAAGAACAAGAATTCAGGTTGGGGCATGGAATGCACTTGATGCCTGGAAAATCTCAAAAGCAAAAAGTCTTAAATGCTTTTGCAAAATGAGTCTGGAAAAGAGGTCAAGGCTGAGTTATGACTGTGGGAGTCACTGGCACATGGACACTATTTAAAACCCTGGCACAAGATGATATCACACTGGGGGGAGACTAGACAGGAGGAGAAAAACTTGGTCCAGGACTAGCTCTGAGATATGCCAGATCTTGAAGGGATTGTCTGGAGTGTGTGGGGCTGACAGTGAGCCTGAGCAGGCGTGGCTAGCAGTGGTTCATGTGCTAGAAAGAAAACAGCCATATTTTATGATCCCAGACCACACATCCCTGGTGAGCAGTTCTCGGCCACAACCCCTGGTTGACTCCGGAACAGGCCATTTCCAATGCTGGAAAAGAAATCCACTGGATGCAAGTCTTCCCAATGGATGGGGAGAAGAGTTCGCTGGATTAATCCAAAGAATAAAGTGAAAATGTGCCATGGAAGTTCTGCTGGAAAGAATGTGAACGTCTCAGAGCTCAACTTCCAAATCTCCATTCTGCCTCAGTTGCAGTGAATGCGGAAGCATCTTGCTTGGTGTGCACTTGATTTGCTTTGTCTCCCTGCTGGGCAGGAAGTTAAAATGCTGTACCACACAGTCTCGCTTCTCTTCATATTTGAAATTAAATGAGGCGATGAGACTTAATGAGAAAAGTATCTGTGAAACCCAGCAAAACTACAAGTCCAGCTTTGGGCAACTAGCACAGAGGATGTGCGAACACCCCCTCTCCGGTTTCAGTATTTCCCCGACCCAAAGTACAGCCCGTCCCGGAGACAGGGCAGTACATCCCAGGTGGGATATTTGTAGCTGTGCCACGTTCTAAAAGATCTTAAAAAGAATCTTTCAACTTTGTGTAAAGTAAGTTGCTGAAGTCTAAATTATTTGCAGTGTATCTGAAAATTATTGGGTGTCCCTTATATAAATCAGAGTTATTTATTTGTTAAGATCTGTATCGGAAGTTATAAGATGGAAGATAGTCCTCAAATGCTGTTTTGCAAATCATTAAAGAGAGAGTAAGAATAGACAGTTGCTTAACTAACAAAATCATATAAAAGGTTGGAAACCTACATAAACTTGGCCATTTCTCACACTTTTTCACTTTCCTTTTCTTTCTCAAAATATATTTCAGTTCTTCTTCTGCAGTTTCAGTTCATCTTTCAGTAACTTAATATTAGCAGCCATGAGGGTACCATTTCTGATTCCATCCTGACATCCTTTCAGTAGCTGCATTGTGTGCTTGTGGGTGACAGTTTGCTTACCAGGGCCCACCTTGTAGCACCTTGGACATGATTCTATACCTGCTGCAAATCCAGATTTCACATTTAATACAGCTTCTCCTTGTACCAATTTTACATATAACATGAGACTTCCACACCGAGGCAGTCACTTCTCTTAAATGTCCTTCTAGCCTGGATTTAGAAGCTCTGTCATTTTGCTTCCTAAATGATGCTAGCTTGTCTAAACAATAAATCATTTCTATCACTGATATCCTAAGGTTTGTATCTCTCATTACTAAATGATTTCGTTCCAACTGGTCTAAACGTAGATCCTGCCGTATACAGACTGAACTGTAGCATCTGGACTGCAGAGTAGAGTGGATATCCTGAGACCTTCAGTTCTGAGACCCTGGACTAGGTGAAGGAGAAAAACCAAAGTTATGGAGCTGTGTTCAGACTGCAGCCAGCACAGAGCTGGGGAATCACAGTAGAGCAAAACTAGAGTTAGTTTGTTGAACATTTTCACTGATGTGCTATAGGCCAGAAGAAGCATTACATTTCATATGTCATTAATATGAAATCCATGCAACTTTTATTATATGTATCTTAATCACCTGTAAAGTTATGATCATTCTAAAAGCAAACTCTAAAGATCAGCTTTTTCAAGGTCTATTTTTCATATAGCATGTTTCATTAGCTCATGAAATAAGGTTTATTTCCTCAAAGTGTATAAGAACTTCAAAGGAACCGTAGACAGTTCCCCAGGAACAGCAGCTGACAGAGAGCTCTTCTGGGAATATAACCTTCCAGAAACTGACTTCTGGGAATGAAATTCAGAGTAGGTGGGATGGCCAACCAAGTAATGACCAATGAATGACTTAGGAAGTTTGGCTTTCTGCAATTTGCTTATAGAACAAGGCTTTCCTTTGGATTTATTGGTATAAGTTTGTCATTTTACTCAATATTGTGACCTTTCCATTTATCCTCCTTTCATTTATTTATTTATTTATTTATTTATTTTATTTATTTATTTATTTATTTTATTTTATTTTTTTTTTGTCTTTTCGAGACAGGGTCTCCCTGTAGCCCCAGCTGTCCTGGAACTCACCTTGTAGACCAGGCTGGCTTTGAACTCACAAAGATCCGCCTGTCTCTGCCTCCCAAGTGCTAGGATTAAAGGCGTGCGCCACCACGCCCAGCAATCCTCCTTTCATTTAAATATGAGTTTCTTTAAATTGTTTTAGGCTGCTATTGACAGCAGATAAAGTGTAGAATTGATTTTTAAATGTTCATGTTTTATTTATAAAATTAAGCTGGATAAAAGTTGCACATAAATTACTACCTGAGACAATATTTTTTAAGATTTCCTTTTATTTATGTGTGTGTTTACATGTCTGTGTAAGTGTATGCTATGTGGGTGAATGGCCACAGAGGCCACAAGATGGTGCCACAGTCTTTGGAGCTGGAGTTACAGGCAGTTGTAAGCTGCCCAACATTGGTGCTGGGAACCAGACCCACGTTCTGTGGAAGAAGCAAGTGTTTTTAACCACTGAGCCCCCAGTACATAATATTCTTAAAAGTGTTGTTTTGTTTTTGTTTTTGTTTTATTTTTTTGTATTTTTGAGACAGGGTCTCCCTGTAGCCCCAGCTGGCATGGAACTCACTTTATAGACCAGGCTGGCCTTGAACTCACAGAGATCCACATGCCTCTGCCTCCTGAGTGCTGGGATTAAAGGTGTGTGCCACCATGCCTGGCTAAAAGTTATTTTTAAGAAAGTTATCAACTTTAACTTCTAAAGAAAATACTGACTACATAGCAGAAAATATAAAACATTTGAATTATACATTGTCCTATGAATTCCACAAATGGATACCTAATGTTCAGAAATGTACAGAACATTGTTGGAATTTTTTTGAAAGAGACACATCAGTATGGGTGGTGGTAAAGTGGAGGTGGTGGGGAAATGAGGGGAAGTACCCTCTAATATTTGCTTTTTAAATTTTATTTGATGTTTACTGATCTTTCATTCTTTTTCTCTCTTTTTTAATTTTATTTTTCAGTGGCCACAGATGTCTTTAACTCCAAAAACCTGGCCGTTCAGGCACAAAAGAAGATTCTGGGTAAAATGGTGTCCAAATCCATTGCTACCACCCTGATCGACGACACTAGCAGTGAGGTGCTGGACGAGCTCTACAGGGTGACCAGGGAGTACACCCAGAACAAGAAGGACGCTGAGAAGATAATCAAGAACCTCATCAAGACGGTCATCAAGCTGGCCATCCTCTACAGAAACAACCAGTTCAATCAAGACGAGCTGGCCCTGATGGAGAAGTTCAAGAAGAAGGTTCACCAGCTTGCCATGACCGTGGTCAGCTTCCACCAGGTGGATTACACCTTTGACCGGAACGTGCTGTCCAGGCTCCTGAACGAGTGCAGGGAACTGCTGCACGGCATTATCCAGCGCCACCTCACCGCCAAGTCTCACGGACGGGTTAATAATGTCTTTGATCATTTTTCAGATTGTGATTTTTTGGCTGCCTTGTACAATCCCTTTGGGAAATTTAAACCTCACTTACAGAAACTTTGTGATGGTATCAACAAAATGTTGGACGAAGAGAACATCTGAGCTTGTGAGCTAAGGGTGTGACCGGTGGTGATTTATTTGAAGATGGAGCCCTGCTGACTCATGAAGGAAAAATGAAGAGTCTTTTAAAGATTACACGTATTTCAGAATGGTTTGGCGCAATTCAACTGATGGACATTAGTGATAGTGCTTTTATGAGGCTTGTTTTATTTGAAGAAAAGCATATTGCCAAAAACTCTGGTAGAAAATGTCTTAATGGGTGGTAGGACATGGGAAAGATGCATTGTTGGTAATATAAACGTAGAGTGACATAAAGATGGATGAGTGTGGCTCCAGATGCTATGACTTTTTTGTTTTTTAGAACAGTTGTTTGGTGGCATGTTGGATGTCTCTAATATGTACAGAGTTGTGTAACTTGGCTCACCTTTAGTCCTTACAATGTCTGTGCACCCCTTTTCAAATGCCAAGAACCTTCTCTTGGTGTCATTGCTTTTCTGAAACAATTCTGTTTTCTAGTCTACCCTTGATCCTTTTGTTGAAGATTGTGTCATTGACATTCAAGAATTAAAGCTGAGGCAGTCAAATTGAACCCTCAGGAGAGCAGAAAATGCATATCTTCAATCACATGGAAATAAACTCTATTAGATATTATGCCTAATGTCCAGTGTAAGAGTATGCTTCTGAAAATGAGTACTTCTTTTTAGTACTGACAGTGATACCTAGCCTTTCAAAATTGGGACAGCATGTCATTGCCTTGAAACACTTGATTAGCTTAAGGACTAAATTTGAAGTCATTGTGAACACGTGCTGACATCGCCATTATTGACATCCATTTCACATGTAGGAGAAAAATCTAGATTGGGTTTGCTATTAAGACAATAAATAAAGTAGCCTAAAGAAAGGCTAAAAAGTCTTCAGTTTAGATATGAGCCCATCAAAATAGTTCAGGGGAATGAGTGAGGGGCAGAAAGAAAAGATGTTGCTACATAACATAAAAATGAATGCATTTCAATGTTTAAGAAGGTTTGATGGGGCTGGAGAGATGTTTCAGCAGTTAAGAACACTGGCTGTTCTTGCAGAAGACCAGGGTTCGAATCTCAGCACCCACATGGCAGCTAACAACCATCCATAATTCCAATTCCAGGAGATCTGACCCTCTCTTCTGAACTCTGTGGGCATTGCATTGACACAGGTGCTCTTACATACATGCAAGAAATACACTCATACACATAAAATAAAAAATAATTTTTAAAGAAGGTTTGATGAATAAAGAATATCACCTTTTAATTAAATAAGGTTTTGGTATTCTGTTATTTGCTATTTGACGAGTAGACCACAGACTATTTGTTCCTCCAGCAGTTGGTGTGCTATGTCTATATAATTTAGGTGTGTGGATGAGAAAGTAGGCATTTGCTTATTTTGTAGAAAAACTAAATGCCTACTGCCTAGCTGTATCATCTAGGAAATAACAGACTTCAACCAGCAACCCTAAATGTTTCTATGACTACTCCAGCTATGATTTTTTCTACCTCTAAGAATATTGTCAGTGAAATAATAATTCTACAGGAAAGGTCCCAGAAATGAAAATTCCATAAATTAAGATCCACTTTGACCCATCATAGCATGGAAGGAGGTGGTCAGGTTTCTCGGGGACCCAGCTTTGCTTGGCTAAGACAAGAAACAAAGGCAAAGAACATCTATCCCTGTATGATATTAAATGCTGACACTAATATTTGAACTGAAAGTAATACTCTCACCCCTAAGCCTGCAGGGGATAACTAGATGTTATAACAGCAGCACAGTAGCTCCATTACTTGGATTTAACCTGCTAAATGGCTCAGAAACAGAGCTCAGCCACCTTCCTTGGCCCGTGCTCTCTTCCTCTTATGGGGAAGCTGAGAGTGTGGTCAAATGGGAACTGCTAATCTGACATTCTCTTTTCTACCAGATCTTGCCCAGTAAGAATGTGGATGGTGGAGCCCCTCAGCTGTAGCTCTACACAGGACCAACCGGACATAGAGGACCTCCAGAGAAATTTAGATATGTCTGAGCTGATTTGGACCATAGCGATGACCATGCAGGGTAGCAACAAAATACGCATGTGGACCACACTAGCATCCCCTAATATCATACAGCACAGCTGTCCCCAGTATCTGGAGGACTGGTTCCAGAACATCCTGCAGATATCAAACTCTGCATATGTTGAAGTACCTTGAGGAAATAACATAGTATTTGCATATAGCCTACCTACACATTCTCACATATTTACATATCTCAAGATTACTTATAGGGACTAGTGAGATGGCTCAGCGTTAAAAGCACTGGCTGTTCTTATAGAGGATCCAGGTTCAGTTCCCAACACCCACATGACAGCTAACAACCATCTGTAACTTCAGTTCCACAGAATCTGACATCCTTTTTTGGCCTCCTCAGGCATTGCACATGTGGGTGCACTTACACACATACAAGCAAAACAGATATGTAAAATTAAAATAAATAAAGATTACTTATAATACCTAGTACAGGCTGGGTATGGTGGTGCATGCTGCCTTTAATCCCAGCACTTGGGAAGCAGAGACAGGTGAATCTCTGTGAGTTAAAGGCCAACCTGGTCTACAGAGTGAGTTCCAGGCCAGCTGGGTCTACAGGGAGGCTCTGTCTCAAAAAGAACAGCAACAACAATAAATAATAATAACAACAACAACAACAATAATAATACCTAGTGCAATATAACTGCTAATTAATACTGGTAATTTTTTTAAATACCATTTTGTTTAGGAATAATCACAAGAAAAATGTTTGTACATGTTCAATACAAACACTTTTTAGCATTTATTTGTATGTGTGTAGGCATGCATGTGGAAGAGGACGGCTTCAGGAGTCACTTCTCTCTACTCTGGCATCTGGGGATCAAATTCACATCATCAGGCTTGGCAGCAAGAGCCTTTACCTGCTGATCTATCTCACTAGACCCTACAAACACATTTTTTGTTGTTGTTTGGTTTTGGTTTGGAGTTCTGGGGAGATTTTGTTTTGTTTTGTTTTTCCTTTTGAGACAGGGTCTCCTCTAGCCCCAGCTGGCTTGGAACTTACTACATAGACCAGGCTGGCCTTGATCTCACAGAGATCCACCTGCCAAAACTGTAATTAAAAACATGCACCACCATGCCCAGCTTACAAACACATTTTTAAAAATATTTTGAACCTACAGTTGGTTGAATCCACAGATGGAGAATCCACAGATATGGATGGTCAACTGTATACTGAAGAAGGGAATTTTTGCTACTGTTTCTCAGAAACTTCTGGAGGAGTGGTATTGCCTTGTTAGTCTTATGCTGTTTCAAAAGTGTGTCTTCAAAGG
Organism: Rhizomys pruinosus; assembly: GCA_009823505.1. NCBI lineage: Eukaryota > Metazoa > Chordata > Mammalia > Rodentia > Spalacidae > Rhizomys > Rhizomys pruinosus. Next base: position 1,138,666 of record VZQC01010078.1, read on the forward strand.
GTCAGTTACAATGTCGTGATGAGCAGGTTAACTTCTGCTGTAAATCAGCTCCCCTTTTGTGTTAATTGATGGCAGAAGGACTAGAACAGGTAAGAATTTGAACTTGGTTAGGGTAGGTAAATCCGAGCCAACCCAGTATAATTTGAGGTCTTACAGGTCTTCTATTTTTTTTTGTTTTTTGTTTTTTTAAGATAGTCTCACTATGTATCCCAGTCTGGCCTCAAAAATCATCATTTTCCTGTCTCAGCCTCCCAAGTGCTGGGAGTCTACCACCAGTCATTTTATCTTTTTCTTCTAAATCATGTCATTTTAGATTTAGTGAAAGAAATGTATTCGGGGCTGGAGAGATGGCCTAGTGGTTAAGAGTGCCAACCGCTCTTGCAGAGGACCCAGGTTCGATCCCCATCCCCCACATGGCGGCCGAGAGCCGTCTGAAAATCCAATTCCGGGAGAACTCCAGTTCCAGGGGAATCCGACACCCTCCTCTGACCTCCGCGGCATTGCACGACACGGGTGCACACACTTGCATGCAGACAGTACATTCATACACATACAGAAATAAATTTAAAAAAATTAAAAAAAATGTATTCGATTTTATTAATTTTGTGCTAATGGATGTTCTGCAAAAACTGTGCCTCATATACTGAGTGATAACTGATATCAACAGTTAACATTGACAATTAGCATTTAATATTGACAGTTAATGTTTATGATATGGATATTATGTGCCTGGCACATTAACTCAAAATCCCTGCCGCAGTCTTCATCATTTTGGAAAACAAGGAAACCGAGGCGAGAAAAATTGAAAGTTTGCTTGAGGTCACACAGCTAAAAAGTATCAGAGCCGCAGTTCCAATAAAATCTTCCTTGTATTTAAATGTACTGTGGCTGAGTAATTCTAAACATGTCATTGGCTCAAAGAAAAGTAGGGTTTATGTTTCTGAAATTATCTTTCAAATACTGACATTTTAAACTGAATGTAAACCACTACAGTTCTAAAGATCTCGGTCTAATTTCATACAAAGGCATTTTTCAAAGTTTCAACCTGGGTTCTAATTTGAAGCCATGGTTCAGGTCAGATTTCTGTCTCCTGTAGTACAACTCAAGGTGCTCACAATTAAGGATAGATTTGAACGTGGACTAGAAAGAGGTGAGGTGCTCCCCCCCCAGACAGCCTTTGGTAGAGACATAAGCACTCTGCCCATACCAAGACAGCCCCCCATTGTGTGTCAAGGAGTAATATGACATAAGCTCAAAGCTTCAACCTTCTTTCCAAGTGTGGAAGCTGAAAGCATTTTAACAAGATAAAAAACACATACTGTATTCTCCTGACTTTTAGAACTCTCATATACAACTCAAAGTTTGTCTAAAAGAAAAGCATGAAAGTTTGTCTAAAAGAAAAGCATGAAATTCTCCACGCCACATCATAGTTAAAATGCTAGACACCCAAAACAAAGAAAAAATTCTTAAAGCGACAAGAGAAAAACAAGTGACCTATAAGGGGAAACCTATCAGAATAACAACAGACTTCTCATGGCAAACGATGAAGGCAAGAAGAACCTGGAGCAAAGCATTCCCAGTGTTGAGGGACAATGGATGCCAGCCCAGGTTACTATACCCAGCAAAAATGTCAATCATAGTGGAAGGAGAGAGGAAAATCTTCCATGACATAAACAACTTGAAAGAATACATGTCCGGAAAACCAACCCTTCAGAGAATACTTGAAGCAATCCAAAGAACAGAAGAAAGGAGCAACCAACCCCAGGCAACTAGAAGGAGAAATCAATAAAAGCATAACTGCAGAAGTAGAAACCTAAATCAAAACCGCAGATGGATAATAAGGCAAAAGGAAGCAACACAAACCTATCAGTCATAACCTTAAATATTAATGGACTAAATTCCCCAATCAAAAGACATAGACTGGGAGACTGGATTAGGAAACAGAATCCATCGATATGCTGTCTACAAGAAACACATCTTACCTTCAAGGACAGGCACCACCTTAAAGTGAAGGGATGGAAAAAAATATTCCAAGCAAATGGTACCAAAAAGAAAGCAGGTGTTGCTATTTTAATATCGGATAAAATAGACTTCAAAGTAAAAGAAATCAGAAGAGACAAAGAAGGCCATTACATTTTCATCAAAGGAACAATCCACCAAGAAGATTTCACAATTATGAATATATATGCCCCAAATTCTGGTGCACCAAACTTTATAAAGACAATTCTCCAGGACCACAAGTCACAGACTAACCCCAGCACACTCATAGTGGGAGATTTCAATACCCCACTGAGTCCTTTGGATAGGTCAACAGGACAAAAAATAAACAGAGAGACATCTGAACTGAACGATATGATACACCAAATGGACCTCATAGACCTCTACCGAACATTCCATCCTAATACCAGAGAATACACTTTCTACTCAGCATCCCACGGAACATTCTCCAAAGTACACCACGAATCCTGGGACAGAACAAGAAGAACCTCTACAAATACAATATAAGATTGAAATAATATCATGCATCCACCTGTCAGATCACAATGCAATGAAGCTCAACATCAAAACCAGGAAAGCCCTATTATCTACAAGAACACATGAGACTAAAAACACACTCTTGAATAATAAATGGGTAAGGAGAGATAAAGAAAGAAATAAAAACTTCCTGGAACAGAATGACAATGACAATAACAACACAACAAACTTGGGATATCCTTAAAAGCAGATCCTAAAGAAGGGAGAAAAATTTATAGCCCTGGGTGCCCACATTAGAAAAAACAGCAAGAGCACAAGTGAATGATCTAACACTACAGCTAAAAGCACTTGAGAGGCAAAAACGATGAACCCTAAACGCAACAGCAGGAAGAAATAACAAAAAACAGAGCAGAAATCAATGAAAATAGAAACAAGAACAATACAAAAAAATCAATGAGCCAAAAAGTTGGTTCTTTGAAAGAATAAACAAGATAGACAGACCTCTAGCCCAGTAACAAAGAAAAGAAGGGGAAAAACTCCAAATCAATACAATCTGGGATGAAAAAGGGAAATACAACGGACAAGGAAAAGATCCAAAAAATTATAATGAGAACTAGTACAAAGAACTATATTCTCACCAAAGTTTGAAATCAGAAAGAAAGGATGATAATCTGAAAATCCTAGGGGATTCACCAAAGCTTGGCCAAGAGAAGACCAGCAGCTTAAACAGACCATAACATATGAAAGAAAATAGAGATGTAGTAAGAAGCCTCCCAACTAAAAAGCCCAGCCAGTGGTTTCACAGCAGAATTCTTAAAACATTTCAAAAAGAGCCTACAAGTCCATTATTTCTGAAACTGTTTAGAAGGATAATACAATCAGAGGGAATTCTCCAAATCTCCTTCTACGAAGCCAACATCACTCTATACCAAAAACAGGCAAAGATCCACTAAAAAGGAGAATTATAAAACCATCTCCCTAATGAACAAAGGTGCCAAAATTCTAAACAAAATACCTGGAAATTGCAACAAGACCCTTACATCAAGAAGATCATCCAATCATACCAAAGTTGGATTCATACCAGAGATGCAGGGAATGGTTCAACATACGAAAATCAATAAACATCAATCAAACACATAAACGAATAAAGACAAAAAAACCACACCATCATCTTTTTCGATTGATGCTGAAAGGCCTTTGACAAATCCAGCTCCCTTCATGCTTAAAGTTCCTAGAAGGAATTGGATGGGAGGGATCATTCCCTCAATGTAATCAAGGCCACATACAGGAACCCACAGCCCAATATTCAATCCTACAGGGGAAATGAACAGAAACATTCCCTTAAGTAGGAACCCAGCCGGCAAGGCTGCCCCCTATCAACAACTACCTCTTCAACATAGTGCTTGAAACACTTGCTAGACAATAAGGCAAGAAGGAATATTAAATGGAGACTAATTGGAAAAGAGGAAGTCAAACTATCCTATTTGATGATATATGATTGTTTACTTAGGGATACTAAAAACCCACCAGAAACTCCTAGAAAAGATTAGCAGCTTCAGCAAAGTGGCAGGTACAAAATTAACCTTAGAAATCAATGGCCTCTTTACACCAACAACAAGCAACTGGAGAAAAGAATTCAAAAGACCTTCCCCCTCACAAATTAAGCCTCAAAACAATAAAGATACCATAGGACAAACTCTAACCAAAGATACAAAAACCCTACACTCAAAAAATTTTAAACCCTTAAGAAAGAAATTGAAGAAGACCTCAGAAATGGAAAAACCTCCCATGATCATCTATGGATTGGGAAATTAACATTGTAAAAAATTCCATTTTACCAAATTCTGTATAGATTTAATGCAACCCAATCAAAATCCCCCAAAGAGTTCTTCACAGGCTTGGAAACAAAAAGTTCTTAAATTCTTTGGAAAACAAAAGACCCGAAATAGCTAAATCAATCATGAGTGAACAGATCCTTACACAGGAGGATCTCTATACAACCATTTCAAACTTACTACAGGGCTATAGTCATAAACAGCCTGGTACTTGGCACAAAAACAGACCTGTGACCAATGGAACAAAACCGAAGATCCAAACTGAGCACAATACAATTTCAGCCATCTTATTTTGACAAGGGGGCCAAGAAACAACAATGGAGAAAAGACAGCATCTTCAAAAGGGTGTTGGCAAAACTGGAATCACCACTTGTAGAGATGAAATTAAACCCCACCTCACCTGTACACCAAAAGTCAACTCAGATGGATTAAAGACCTCAACGTGAAACCCACTGAAGGTGATAGAAAGAAAAGTTGGCAGCAGAAACTACAAGACATAGGACGTAAGGAAAAGACTTCTAAATCAACACACTGCACAAGAATTAAGGTTCGACAATTGACAAATGGGACTCAATAAACTCAAAAGCTTATGTAAAACAAAAGAAACAATAAAAAAAAAAAAAAAAAAAAAAAAAAAAAATCCACAGAGTGGGAGAAACCACCTTCACTTGCAGAATACATCTGACAGCATTGATTTCCAGAATATAATAACACTCAAAAAAACAAAAGAAAAAAAAGAAAACAAATGACGCTCAAATAGATGGAGCAAAGACCTAAACAAAGACTTCACAAACGAAGAATAGAGATTCGAGAAACCACCGCAAGAACGATCAACATCAACTAATCATTAAGGAAATGAATATCAAAACCACTTAAATATTCCATCTTACCCCAATCAAACTGGCTAAGACAAGAAACAAATGAACCACCAAGTGATGGAGAGTTTGTGGGGGAAAGGGAACACTCATCCAACGATGGGAAAATGTAAACTTACAGCCACTATGGAAAGCAGTGAGTGGAGACCCTTGGAAACAGACCTTGGAATGAACTTGCAACCTCGCCGACCACCCAGCCATGATCCATTCCTGGGCATGTACCCTAAGACTTACGCCATCACAGAGATACATGCCACCCGTTTATTGAGCTCTCTTCACAATAGCAAGGAGTGGAACCGAAGCGCTATGCCCTCATAAGGACCTGACGATGGAATAGAAGAAAATATGTAATGCTACACCAATTGAGAGGATCTACACATGAATTAGCAGCAGTAAAAGAAGATCGACATCTACGAACTTTGCAGAAAAAATGGCTGGAGCCTAGAGGACACTCATGCTGAGTGAAATAACACACAGTCCCAAATAAAGCAAAGGAATGCATAGGTATCATCATCAATACCTGTGGATCATGTGCCCAATTACCAGATTGTAAGTATTTTCTTGTAGTAGGTGCCCACCTCGACGCTTTTTGTACAAAGCATTTGGCATAATGCATTTTGGAACACAACAACAGAAAAATACTGCATCAAAGAACTGAAACTGAAAAACAGTGAACTTCTGCTCAAACAGCTAGACTTCCCATGGAAATACTTGAGAAAGACTGAGATGAAAAGCATGTTTGGCAGAGTGATGTGAGTCTCTGGTGGGGTGGGAGATGAGCGGGAACATGGGTCATAGATTGGATTAAAAAATAAATAACTAAATTTATAGTGAAAACAAAAAAAAAAAGAAAAAAGAAAAAAGGAATAAATAAAAACTAACCAATACTTAAAAAAAAAAAAAGCATGTATAAAAAGCCTTAATTATAAAAAGAAAAAACTGCTTTTTTGGTCTCTATAATAGTATCTTCATGATTACCTGGAAAGCCCTTTTATTCCACAATGTAAATAGACATGTAAAACAAAATAAAAACCCACAAAAGTTAAACTTTTGGATGACTTCCTGCCCCACAAGGCTTAATATAGTACTTTCTGTAGCTTGCACATATCAAGTTGGATTTTCGTTTTTACTGAGAGTTTTAAATTATCCTTGATATACTTGATGTTAGTATATGAGCTAAGCTATAATTTAGCTTACCCATCTTGACAAACAAGTGAAAGATCAGTGAATTTATCCATAGACTGAAATATTTATAGTAGAAAACTAAGTGTTCAACTGCTAGGAAATTAAAATAAGAAAACAGCTAGCATGTTAATAGGAATGTTAGTATTTAAACATTTTTACCAATCAGGCATTTCCACACTTGCATTTTCCAAATTAACTGAACTTTGGAGTATTTTACTTTCTATATTATATTCCTGGTCAGGAGGCTGCTAAGTAGCTTAAATTCATAGCAGTTTTAGTATTATATTTAACACATAAAATTTTATCTTAGCTCTGAAACTTTTATTTTCTGTGATTAGAATAGAGACTAAAAATTCAAGCCCGGGGCTAGAGAGGTGGTTCAGTGGTTGAAGGAACATAAGAGCTCATACCACTCTTGCAGAGGACTAGAGTTTGATTCCCAGCATCCAAGTAGGGTGGTTCACAACTGCCTGTAACTCCAGTTCTAGGGATCTGATACCTCTGCCCTCCCCTGGCATGGGCAAATACCCATATACAGACATACACATATAATTTAAAAAATAACAATTAAAAAAAGACAACCCAAGCCCAGTGTGTGTGTGTGTGTGTGTGTGTGTGTGTGTGTGTGTCTATTTATATAATCTCAGCAGTAGGAGGCGGAATCAGGATCGAGAGTCCAAGGTCATCCTAGGGCACAAAGGGCCAGCCTGGATTACATGAGGCCCTGCCTGCTAGAAACTCCCTAATGAATATATTGACTCGCTAACCAGAAAAATTAGTCAACTTTTGTTTCCAAACGGATACAGCAGGAAAATCTGTTAGTACCTACAAAATCCTGATGTCACCACAAAGTACTGAAAAAATGTGTCTGGGTATCCTTAGGGACACTTGTGTATGGCCCAGAACCAGAAAGACATTTTTATCTCAGAGGATTCCTGAAATGGAAATATTTCTGTGTGTAATACTGATTCTTTTCTGTCTAGCCAAAAGTGGGTTTTCCCCCAGCAATGAACATGAGCTCTGAGTTCTGGGGACAAGCCATTCCGACCCTGTCTGTGGAGCACTGAAAGAGGGTGTGGAGGGCCGGGCAGCGTTCCCAGCTGAGAGAAAAACATCTGGGCTTTGGACAACATCCTGCAAATGCATAGAATTATGTTCTGTCCACCAAATTTCCATGAAATCTTTGAAAGTTCAGGCAGCCAGTGGGTCACGCCCATGTCTTTCCTCCTGGGTGGCTGTGAAAATTCTACCCTCCCTGCTAACTGCCGAAGAACTATAACAAAGTGACAAATTAGGCACTTGGGACTTATTCTTAACACAAGGAAAAAGAATTTGGTTTTGAGCTGGTGAGCAGTCTCAGCAGGTAAAGGTGCTTGCTGCCAAGGATGACAACCTAAGTTCTGTACCGGGAAACCAGGAACCCACACAGAAGGAGAGAACCAACTCACAAGCTGTTTTCTAACCTCCACAAGCTCAAGCACACATACATATAAACATTTACATTTTATAAAATATTCGATTCATAAAAATACTCCAAGGCAATATTTTTTTCTATATTTTGAATTTTCTATGTAAAAGCTTACTGATGGGTAACGTAATCTAAACCTGCCTAATGTCAAGTACAAAGTCAAGGCCGGGAAGTAAACAGCAAATATCTTCATTGTTACCTTTATGTGGAATAATTAATATTTTACAAGAAGCTCTGGTTCCACATCCAGCATTGGACTTTTATTATTACCCCGATAGGAGCTGCCACTTACCCGTGCTAAAGGACACCCCCACCTAATGCTATCCTTCTAGGGTTGTTTTCAAGGGGCTAAGTCCTTGCTAAGCAAATTATAAAACCAGAGGAAGATTAACTGCTAATTAGAAGAAAGTTCCAGCATTACTGCTGTTACCTAATGACATGGACTTTGTGCTTTACAACTGAGGAGTCACATTCTTACCTCACTTAAAATATTCACCGAAGAACATGCCGTGAAATCTACGGGTGGAACATTCCACGGTGTTTTCAAACAGCATGTGTCAGGAGTTTGGCATCTCTTCCTCCAGGGAAGTCACTGGAGGGTGACCAGGTAGAACCTGGCAGGCTGGAGAGGACGTATGCTGAAGCCTGTAACGAACTCCATTCCTGTTCGTTGCCTGCAAGGGAGCTTCCTTATTGTCTAAAACTTGTGTAAAACCAGCTACATGTTTTCATTTGAAAGATAATGTCAAACACAGCTCTCAAACTGGAGTGCTATTCCTGTGTGTTGGAGACACTGTTCATTGTGTAGGCTTTTGCCATTTCCAAAAGAAACAAGGCAAATAGGCCAGAACGTAGAAGAAATTCACCAACATTCTTCCAGGTCCTCTTTCACCAGGTGTGGTAGCACATGGCTTAGTCCTACCACTGAGGAGGCGGAGGCGTGTAGATTAAATTGAGGCCAGCCCAGTCCTCATAATGAGTTCCAGGCCAACTGGAGCTAAAAGGAGACCCTATCTCAACAACAACAACAGCAACAGCAAGAACAACAACAAAAACAAAATGGCCTTTGGTTTTAATCTAGGAAAATTGTTTTGGATTAAATTGTAGAAAGTAAATTCTGGCTGTTAGTTAGATATGACCTCTTAACCATTAATTTCTAAATTTCTTTGCATTATTTACTCCTGCTGGCTTTAGTTACCTATTGGTGCATCACAAGCCATCAGCAAAATTCATTGATTTAAAAAAATGTTTTTGCTTTCTCTCATAATTCCTGGGCTTGAATGGGCTCAACCTGGTCATTCTCTTTTTGATTTTGATATTGGGAATTGAATCTAGGACTTCATGCATGCTAAGAACATGTTTCACACCCATGCCTTTACTGCATTCTCTCATGGGTTATAGTCATATCCTGACTGAAGATTCACCTGGTACACTAGGGTGACTGGGATCTTGATCTCTTCCAGCACTCCCTACTTCCTAAGAACACCCAAAGCTCAAGAGCAGAAGTGCCCAAGCGTTTCCATGGCTTACATCAAGAGCCATCCAGCATTGCTTCTGCTCACTGTACTGCTCATAGTAAGTCAAGGTTCTTCTGGGGAGCCCCCAATTGCACCCTTGGTTTTGATGGTTCTTTAGAAGAGTTCACAGAACTACAGAAAGAGATTAAACTCATAATTGATGAGTTTATTACAGTGGAAGAAAATGGGGTCAGCAAAGGAGAACATGCAGGAGCATAGTCGAGGAGACCAAAGGCTGGCTTCCAGTGGACCGCCTCCACTAGAATTTTCAGTCACCTCAATGCTCCCATCAATAATGTGTGACAATCTGTGCAAAATATTACCAAGCAAGAAAGCTGCTCTGACCCTCTGACCCTTGGAGTTTTCACTGAGGCATGGAGCATCCACTTGACTGACCCTGTTACTCAGTCTCTAGTTCCTCCAGAGGTCAAAGGGGCACAAGATGAGTAGAGGCCCCAGGTGAATAAAAAACCGGATGCTCCACATCAGTCACATTGTTAGCATTAACTATTTGGCATGTCTCCTAGTCTTAGGTACACAGAGACACTTTGATCAATCAGAGTATTCCAGAGGCTTAAAAATTATCTTCCAGGACCTGGTGAAGGGTTTGTCCTTTCTCTGGAATGTGCACACACATTCAACCTGGCTACACCATGGGAGGAGCCATACAAGGCCATGAACTCTGGAGTACATTGTGCTTTGAAGTTGTCTTTATAGACTAAATACTGTCATTATTTTTCTCTCATGGCTCAAACCAAGACACCAATAGTTAGGGGTCTGGAGTTCTTCAGGGAATTGCTTTCAACTAGAGACAAATATACAGAATAGTGACGGACGAGCTTGTTGATGGTAACATTCTTGCTCATGTGAAATCTGAGTTCCATCTATGTCTAAGGAGTTAATTTATGCAATTTAAGAAATGTTGGACTCCACAAGAACACCTGGTTCTTATTACAGAAGAGCTTGCTGACTGATGGGGATATTGACAGTGTACCAATAATTTATTTCTAAATTGGGCTTCCCAGGATGCTGAGGAGCCCAGGATATGCTTTCTGATGTGAAAAATTTTCACAGACAGTTTGAGATCTAAATTGATGTTTAAAAGCAATAAATTGAAAGTAGTGGGTGATTTATTTTTCAAAATCAATGAGAATGTCCCCCATAGGCTCCAAGTCTTTGAACACTTGGTTAGTTGGTGGTGCTGTTTGGGGAGGGCCATGGAACCTTCAGGAGGTGTGGCCTTGCTGGAAAAAAATACCTCACTGGAGGCGGGCTTTGGGAGTTCATAGTCTTCATTTTGGAGTTTGTCTCTCTCTGTTTCCTGTGCTTGCTTAAAGATGTCAGTGCTCAGCTTTCTGTTCCAACTGCTTCCTGCCATGCCTCTCCACCATAATGGACTCTTATCCCTCTGGAACCGTAAGCCAAATAAACTCTTCCTTCTATATGTTGCCTTGGTCTTGGTATTTTATTACAGTAACAGGAAAGGTAACTGATACATGGAATTACAGGTATGTACCACCATACCTGGTTTAAAACCTTAAAAGAATCGTTCATCTTGAAAGTGGATTTTTCTTACCTCATAGTATATATGTCCCTCGTGAGACCTCAGATAGGGACCCGGGAGTCACATTTGAGCTGATCTGAAGAAGACAGTCTCTCTTGGAACCATGTTTGTGGACAGCCATGCCATCAACCCAGGAGTCAATGAAGTCTGCCCACCATTTACCATGTCTGTTCGTGTGTCACTGTCACTGTCCTGAGCTTTCTGGGTTTTAAATCAAAATCATTAAATAGTTTGTGCTCTTGTTGGCAGAGGATTGGAGACAATTCTATCAGCAGGTTCCTGAGTATGGAACCTAAGGTGGGATTCAGACCTTCACTGCGATTTGTCTCCATTGGCTTTTTCTGTGTCTCCAGGCAAGGCAGGGTTCTTTTCCTTTGCACCGAGTTAATCCAGAGAACTAGTGCTCAGATCCTGTCTTTTAAAAACTATTTTATTTGGGCTGGAGAGATGGCTCAAAGGTTAAGAGCACAGACTGCTCTTGCAGAGGACCCCAGTTCTATTCTCAGCACCCTCGTGGTGGCTAAGAATTGCCTTTAAGCCGGGCATGGTGTGCACACCTTTAATCCTAGCACTTGGGAGGCAGAGGCAGGTGGATCTCTGTGAGTTCCAGGCCAGCTGGGGCTATAGGGAGACCCTGTCTAAAAAAAAAAAAAACAATTTTATTTATTATTTTTTATGCATATGAGTGTTTTGCCTGCATGTGTGTAAGTCCACTTCTGTCATGCAGTGCCTGTGGAGGTGAGAAGAGGGCGTTAGCCACCATGTGGGTGCTGGGAATCCAACTCAAGTCATCTACAAGAGCAGCCAGTGCTCTTAACCACCCAGCCGTCTGTCCAGATCCTCAGATCCTTTCTGGAAAAATCGCAATACTTCCTATTATCAGGTAATTCATGAAAGGGATTTTTTTATTTCTCATGATTAAGAAAAGATGGACGCCAGGCTTGGTGGTGCATGCCTTTAATCCTAGCACTTGGGAGGCAGAGGCAGGCAGAACTTTGTGAGTTCGAGGCCAGCCTGGTCTACAGAGTGAGTTCCATGACAGCTGGGGCTACAGGGAGACCCCATCTCAAAAAAAAAAAAAAATAAGTAAATAAAAAGAAAAGATGGACTTTGAAGTTAAGTTTAATATATTTTTAAAATCTGTGGAGGAGATGGCTCTCAGTTGGTAAAGTACTTGGGGATCTGACTTTGGGTCTCCCCAACCCAAGTGAAAGCAATCGGAGTGCAGAGCACAAATCTGTAGCTCAGCATTGGGGAGGTGAAGATGGAAGGGTTTCTGAGATGTGTGGTGTCCAGTTCAGCCAAATTAGCAAGCTTCAGGTTTAGTGACAGAACCTGTCTCAAAAAATAAGGTGGGAAGCAAGGAAGGGAGATACTCAATGCCAGCCTCTGGCCACCAGTGCACCCATGCAAACACATGCAAACAGACACACACACACACACACACACACACACACACACATTATTTTGTTTAATGTATACGAATGTATTGTCTGCAGGTATGTAAGTTCAACTGTGTTGCATAGTACTTGTGGAGGTCAGAAGAGGGCATGGAATTCCCCTGAAACTGGAGTTACAGATTGCTGTTAGCTGCTGTGTGGGTGCTGGGAACTGAACCCAGCCCCTCTGTAAAAGCAGCAGTGCTCTTATTGCTGAGCCATCTCTAGCCACTACACTATAGTTTTAGAACTCTGTCTCTTTACTTAACCACATCATCTCAGGCAAGAATGATAATGTAAACATGGCTGATTACTTTAAAACCCCAGTTCTTGCTCTAAATTAACTTAATTTCCACTGCAGACCAAGAACGATGTCCCCTGGAATCTGCCTTACAGACGTGCCTTTGCTTGTCTTCCCTCCATACTGCTTTCTCCTGCTAGGCTTTTAAGAAAACCTTGATGGGGCTGGAGAGATAGTCTAGTGATTAAGAGCACTGACTGCTCTTGCAGAGGACCCGGGTTCGATCCCCAGCACCCACATGGCGGCTAAGAACCATCTGTAACTCCAATTCCAGGAGAACTCCAGTTCCAGGGGAATCCAAGACCCTCTTCTGACCTCTGCGGCATTGCATGACATGGGTGCACAAACCTACATGCAGACAGTACACTCATACACATACAAAAAAGTAAAAAATAAAAATAAATAAATAAATAAATAAATAAATAAATAAATAAATAAATAAAAGAAAACCTTGACAGGGACAAGAGACTGGTTCCCACTCATTTGAGCTTAAGAAAAGGAAAAGCCACCATCTTGGAAAAGGCTGACTTCCTGGTTGCTGTAAGACTGAGCTTGGAATGTAAAAAAAAAGCCTGTCAGTCTGTTATAAATACTAATTTCAATACAGAGGTTCCCATAAATAATTTACCTTCCTAATAGCTCTGCATACTTCTGATAATATCCAAGAAAATCTTCCTACACATGAATGAAGATTCCAATGTTAAGAACCTAGCTCTAAGTTGATGGGATACACCTTACACAAATTATTACAGGCACAAGGAGCAAGGGAGATGAGCCTGAGGTCTAAGAAGCATGGTACAGTGACCCCTTTCCCTACCATTGGCAAGTATTTTCTGTATATACTTTTCCATGTTTCAGCTGACAGTGTTTGATGCTAAGGTAGAGGAGCTCAGCAGCGTCTGTAGCATGAATGGAGCTAATTGAACCTAGACAGAGCTAAAGACTCTTCTCTCTCTTTGCTTTAATAGTATTTTCAAATCATGAATTCACGAGAAACTGCAAAAGCAGTACAAAGAATCCTATGTGCCCTCCTTCTAGCTTTCTCCAGCAATGCCCCGTTATATGGGTGGGGTACACTATCAAAACTTGAAATAACTCCAGCATATTGGTAGCAGATGCAGGCTTTATTATCTTTTGACTGTTCTGTAATGGAATCATATCCATGAAACCTTTCAGATGGACTCTTCTCTCAGAAACATCCAGGTTGTTGTGAGAATCAGTAATTCATTCCTTTTCACTTTTGAGTAGTGCTCCATGATATCAATTACCATAGTTCACTCAGCTATTCACCCACTGAAGAATATTTGGGTTGCTTCCAATATTTTTCAAACATGAATAAAGTTACTATGAATATTTACACATAGGTTTTTATGTGAATACAACCTTACTTTTCTCTGGAATAAATGTGCAATAACATTGTGCTGAAAAGCTTCAGTCATCAACCTGACATACCTAGGAAAGGGAACTTCAATTGAGGACTTTCCTCTATCAGACTTGTCTGTGGACATGTCTGTGGGGCAGTTTCTTGATTGGTGAGTGATGTGGGAAAGCCCAGCCCACTGTGGATGGGAGTTCACCTGGGCAGGTGGTCCTATAAGAAAACAGGCTGAGCTTGCCAGAGGAGCAAGTCAATAAGCAGCTTTCCTCCATGGTCTCTGCTTCAGTTCCTGGCCCCAGGTTCCTGCTTTGAGATCCACCTGCCTCTGCCTCCCAAGTGCTGGGATTAAGATATGTGCCAACATGCCTGGCTTACCTTCATTGTATTTTTTAAATTTATTTATTGATGTTTTATGTATTTCATACATCATCTTTCATTTCTGTTCAGGCATATTCCTCTATCCCTTCCCCCCACCCCACCCCATCTCATCCCAGATCATGCATTCTGCCATAACTGTCCTGCATCTTTCTTTCAGTCTTTTTTATGCTTAGGAATTCACATTTTCCTTCATTAATTTCATATTACTCTAAAATATGGATACATACTCTCCACCCATATACAGTAATTACAGAGTCTGAAAATAATTGGTAGGTGGATTCTAGAGCCCATTGAGAGATTCACATTATAACCACATAGTTGCTTTCAGATAAACAAAAATATAACCATACTGTCCTTTAGCTTGCCTTTTGTCTGGGGGATTTTGTGTTAGCATCCACCAATGAGGGAAACCATTCTCCATTTGTCTTTCTGGGACTGTGTCACCTCACTCAGCATAATGGCTTCGAGGTCCATCCATTTACCTGCAAAGTTCATAATGCCATCCTTCTTTACTGCTGAATAGTACTCTATTGTGTACATGTACCACATTTTTGTCATCCACTTGTCTGTTGAGGGGCATATGGGTTGGTTCCAGTTCTTCACTATTGTGAAGAGAGCTGCAATAGACATGGATGTGCATATATCTTTGTGGTAGGATGAGTCTTTGGGGTATATACCCAGGAGTGGTATGACTGGGTCAGGTGGTAAGCTCATTCTGAGTCTTTCAAGGGTTCTCCACACTGCTTTCCATAGTGGTTTTACAAGTTTACATTCCCACCAGCAGTGGATGAGTGGTCCCCTTTCCCCACAACCCCTCCAGCATCTGTTGTCTTTTGTTTTCTTGATCTTAGCCAGCCGTTCTGGAGTGAGATGATATGAGAGTGGTTTTAATTTGCATTTCCTTAATTATTAATGATGATGAACACTTTTTAAGATGTTTCTCGGCCATCTTTAATTCCTCATTGGTGAAGACTCTGTTCAGCTCTTTACTCCATCTTTTGAGTAGGTCATTTGTCTCCTTTGTTTTTTGAGTAGTTTATATATTCTTGACATTGATGCTCTGTCAGATGTGTCTCTGGTAAAGATTTCTTCCCACTCTGTGGGTTTTCTCTTCACCTCCTTGATTGTTTCTTTCACTGTACAGAAGCTTTTGAGTTTTATGAGGTCCCACTTGTCAACTGTTGACATTATTTCCTGTGCGGCTGCTGTCTGATTTAGAAAGTATCTTCCTATACCTATGTCTTATAGGTTGTTGCCAACTTTTTCTTTTATCACCTTCAGGGTTTCAGGCTTCACATTGAGATCTTTGATCCACTTGGAGTTGATTTTTGTACAGGGTGAGAGGTACAGGTTTAATTTTGTTCTTCTACAGATGATGATCCAATTTTGCCAGCACCATTTGCTGAAGATGCTATCCTTCCTCCATTGAGGTTTTTTTTGCCCCTTTGTCAAATATGAGGTGGCTGAAATTGTATGAGCTCAAATATGGATCTTCAATTTTGTTCCATTGGTCAACTGGTCTGTTTTTGTGCCAGTACCAGGCTGTCTTTATGACTATGGCCCTGTAATATAGTTTGAAGTCTGGTAGGGCAATCCCCCCTGTATTGCATTTTTCACTCGGGGTTGCTTTAGGTATTCGGGGTCTTTTGTTTTTCCATATGAATTTAACAATTTTTT